>PVKA01005301.1:0-91609 GCA_004027165.1 Ctenomys sociabilis
TCTCTCTCTCTCTCTCTCTCTCTGTCTCTCTCTCTCTCTTTCTTTCTTTCTTTCTTTCTTTCTTTCTTTCTTTCTTTCTTTCTCTCTCTCTCTCTCTCTCTCTGTCTCTCTCTCTCTCTTTCTTTCTTTCTTTCTTTCTTTCTTTCTTTCTTTCTTTCTCTTGCCCTTGCTCTTGCTCTCTCTCTCTTTCTTTTACACAGGGTCTTAATTTACCTGAACTAAAAGCAAACCTGTGATGCCCCTGCCTAGCATGCCAAAGTGTGGAGATAAAGGAAATCTCACAGAATGTCTTTGCTTAAGTGAGCTTCGGTATTTCTTGCTACTAAAGAATAATATTGCCTGATGTTATGTTGGGCATTTAGATATTCAAATATGGAATGAATTCAGATGGAGTCTGTGTATTTTGAGCCTGCAGACACATACATATCTCACTCTAGACATATGCAGCCCACAGATTGCTATAAGTTATAGATTTTAAAGTGAGCCACAGCCCATTCAAACGCTGGGCAGAGAAATGGCTCAGAAATGTGCTTAGGAACCTGAACATCACGTTGCATTGTTTAACATGCTTTCAGCAACCTCATTATTTAACAAATAATGCTATTTTTTTCCATTTGTGTAGTTGGTACAGGGTCTCATCATGCAGATCATGAGTCTGTTTTCAGTCTCCCCAGTGCTGGGATCATAGGCATGCGCCACCACCCCCAGGCTCAGTCCTTGCTTAGGGTACCCCGGGAGTGAGTGCTACAGTGTGCTGGATGGGCACTGAACCCTGATCTTGCCTAAGCAGGTGCTAAGTCCACTGAGCCATCTTGCCCACTCACAAATGCTTTTTTAACACGTTTTCAGTGAGACATGTTGTTGGTTCTAATTTGTGTTATACAAACAATACCTTTACTTTAGGAATGTCAGAATGTTGGGGAAAAAAGAAAATGTGTATCTAGAATTAGCATCAGTGTGATGGGCACGGTGATGAGCACCTGTAGCCCCAGCTCTCGGGGAGATTGTAGCAGGAGGACCGCAAGCTTGAGCCCAGCCTTAGGGGGAACCTGTCAAAAACAAAAACAATTCATCACATAACATAACAACTTAAGATTGTAGCTCACATACTGTGAAAGCCCTAGGTTCAGATTCGCGTATGTGGTGCCAAAAAAATTGATTAATAAATGAGTTGTTACTTTTCTCAAGAATAAGAATTAGCATAGTCAAGTGTATTTTTGGTAATAAGTACTGTTTTTAGCATCTATTTCCACTGCTAAACCTTGGTACTGGATTTATCAAATTTCTGTTGTTGGGCAAATTATTGCTTCAGGAGAATGACTAGAAACCTCACTTTTTTGCACTTAGAGCAGATGTTCATTTGCGACATGGATATTTGACTTGAACTTATAAACATGGAGGTTTTTTTTAACCTAAGGGTTATTTTTATTCGTTCCATTAATAAAAATGTTATTTTATGGCAGACACAATTAACATTCAATGTAGAAATATTTTTGTGGAATCATTCATTTATTGTATTTTTGGTTCACTGGAGCTTTCTTCAGCTTAAAGGATATTTTAAATTCTGAAAATAATTCAGGTAACAAGATCACTCTTTAGCCTATTTTAATGATTACAGTACATCATGAAGGAAGGAGACTATACCATTAAAAGAACACAACATCTGGGATTTTCCAAATATAAAGATTTCAGCAGTACACAGTGTTTACTTTCTAAATCAAAATTCAAAGAGGCTCCCTGGGTCTGCAAAGCACGAGCCATCTGTGATAAAGAACTCGGATGAGTCCTCTTGCTTTGATTTTCTTACTAAGCCACCTCTTCTTAATGCTATGAATAACTGACCTACGAAGATGGTTTTATTAGACATTAAATATCCCAATTCATTCTGAACAATTTCACCTAGAGATTTGACAGTAAAGCTAAGAGAGTCTCAAACAAAGGGAATTGTCATAGGAACTTGGCTTGAGTTCCTGTATTCGAGAATAAGATCATTTGAATATTGTTTTTGAAATACAACCAAACTATGTGCTTTGATAAACACTGAGTAATTCCAATGATCCTTTGGGGAAGTGCTCCACAAATGCTTCTATTGCACATAGAACGTTTCCAGCTCTGACCTTGGGAGGCATAATGCATGATTAAGGAGATGAACATCACTGAGATTTTTCTATCAAAATCTAACTTTTCTTGAATGATGGTTTTTAAAAGCTGTTCTGAGCAACTGAAAACTATTCATATTGAAAATGCAGATAAAGAAGAATAAAATCTTTTTCAGTGGAGTCCTAGAAAAGCTAAAACTGTCAATCAGGCAGTGGATGAAATAGTGTCACGAAGCTTAAAATTTCAGCCCCCACGTGGTTAATAAAGGAGAGTGATGCTCACTTCGCTGCTCAGAATTTAATTTAAAATCTCTAGTTATTCAGTTTAAAAGGTAAAATTTCCCTTGACTTTACCACTTACCCCTTTGGTAGTCACGAAATGTGGTGATGTTGTTTTTTTTTTTTTTCCTAAGTAGAAACCAGTCGCACATGTCAAACTGAAGGCTGTTAGAATCAATTGTCCCTTTATGTGCCCGTAGCTTTCAGGACCAATTCAGTTTTATAAACATTAAACTATAATCAAATCACACTTATACTGATAATAATGATGATTTATTTGCTTAGATACCCTTCTGATGTCTAAGAAGTCTATTCCTTGCCGCCCATGGTTGGTGGCTCTTTGCTTCTCAAATGAGACCTCAAAGCATCTTTTTCAAACAAAACATCACATCTGAGCTGATGTCTTGCAGCACAGGGGCATCTTACTCATATCAGGGTGAAGGGGGAATCATTTGGTGCTCTGTCCTCGTGCCTGTTAGAAGAGTTGCCCACATGGCAGCTTTCTTTAATGGAAAATCCCCAACAGACTTATGATTTGTGTTTTAAGTTCTAACAATTTTAAGCTAAGAAAGGCTATACAGGTTCTTCCTGCTCCACCCTTACCACACTGGGCTCTCTGCTTAGCACTCAGACAATCAGGGCGGCCTCCCTTAGCCATCTCATATAAACACAGCCACTTCTGCCACAATCCACTCCCGTAGTCTATTTTTCCCTATCGTATTCATTACTCCTTAAACTAGTATCCCTTGATTTTTTTCCTTACCTCTTGCAATGAGAAAAATGTTTAATGAAAACTATCTCCAGAAATTATCTCTGTTTTCTGCACTTTTGTATTCAAGACCATCTAGCATTGACAAATATACAAAGGGATTTAAGCAATACTTGTTGAATAAATGAATGCACAAGCTCTATAAAACCTTTGTTCATCTTGGTGATGTTTCTGTGTTTTGAAAAAGGAAGGGACTGTTAGTTATATAACTTTTATTTTGGAAATAGATGGTCTGCTCTTAAAGAATGACTTACTTCCTGTACTTGTTCATTATATCTAAATTGCCTCTCAAAAACTGAGAGAAAAATTTTTTTATAAACACTAAAGTTGTAAAACTATAGCTATCAGGCTGGCGAGGTAGCTCAGCAGACTAAGCACCACTTAGGCAACCTCAGGGAGCAGGGTTCGATCCCTGGCACCACCCTGGGAGCCCTGAGCCAGCACTGAGTCCAGGCATGCTGCGGCACACCTGTAACCCCAGCGCAGGGCAGGCTGAAAGCAGGAGGATTATTAGGAGTCTGAGTTGCTTAGTGAGAATCTGTACTGAATACAGAAAAATAAATATAAATAAAAAGTAAATATCTAGGCATCTTAAGATTATATGACAAATTCACATTTCCTGACCCAATGGTGTTTAAAATGAAATCACCAAATGAAGTATACTTTCTAAGCATGTTGGCTGATTCTAGTACAACTTAGAATTGTACTAAGCCAAACAAAACCTCACACCTTTCTCTCTTCACAGGTCGGCTAATGCCAGATTGGCAGGATTCCAAAGTGTTGACCTTGCCTCAAGGTGAAGCCCTCTCTCATAGTAGTGAGGACTACGGCACAAACTTTTCTGAGTCCATATTTTTGCTTTAATTTTATTTCTCCACCATGCTCTGCTGTCTTCTCCTGTGTTCTGGAATTTGTCTCCAAAAAATGAATCATTCGAATAAGAGTCATTTGGAAAATTTTGAGGCAGCATATCCAGTCTCAACCTTTTTGACTGATTTTAAGTACCTTGTAGTGTGCTAACTTGTATGTATTTGCTTGACTATTTTAAGTACTCCTATGATAGGAATTGATTCCAGATATAGAGTTATGAGGCAAAAGCAGATGGAGAATGAATCAGTTCTGCTGTGAAATCCCAAACCATTTTTGCAGCACAAATTCCAAAGGCTTTTATGTATAATGCTAAAAATGAAATATTTATCTTTCTAGTACTCTTGAGAAATATCTGGATTTGTGTAGCATTATATGAAATATTGATATTAGAAGTATAACAATATTTTAATTATTACTTCATCAAAGAAGAGTTAGACCTATCAATTTTCTTTATTTGGTCTATGTTAATTTCAGCCAGCTGTAGTATAGATTCCTGTTGTTGTAAACCATTGCAGCAAAGGCCTGAGACACTTTGTCCCTATTACTTGTGTACAAGCAAGTCTTTAAGTTGTGTGTACACTTCAGCAGAAATTTAATGTGATGTACTCTTGTATATGTTCCTTGGGTTTGATTCCAGTGAATTGCCAAGGTCATTTATCTAGATTATTGTATTCTAAGTTATTATATATTTGAAATATTTAGGGAACTTCTCAGCAATGAAAATATCTGGATATACTACTAAGTTTATCAGATTTCCAAAATATCTAGTGTCTTGCCACCACAATGAGAAAAGAAAGGTTTCGTGTACCTCACAGTTTCAGAGATGCAGTCCATGGTTGCCTGGCCCTGTTGCTGTGGACTCATGGGGGAACAACCACGATGACTGGAGGCCAGCATAGGGTAGCCCGTTCATGTAATATCAGGGGCTGGGGGGAAACAAAAAGAAAGGGAAGAAAGGACTGTGGTCCCTCTACATTCCTTAAGGAAATAATTCCAGCTACCCAGCATTTTCCAAGAACCCAGCTTTAAGGTTATGCCACAAGCTCACAGCCCAATAACTTGGAGATCAAGACTTCAACACACAGGACTTCAGGGGGCAAAGAAAATCCAAACTAGCACAAATTTCAAAACTCTTGATATAATTTGTGAAGATTGTGGCTTGACAATCAGTATGTTTTCTAAAAGTTTCACAGGTTGGGGCCAGGGAGATAGCTCAGTGGAATACATTCTTCCCTGGCAAGCACAAGGACCTGAGTTCAATAACCGGATCCACTAAAAAAAAAAAAAAAGTTTCACAGGTTATTCTAATTGTGCATCCATACTTAATAACTACTTCCCAGGGTGCTTTTCTAAGCAGAATGTACATGTCCATTTCTTATGGAACACTCAAGTTTGGCTTTCCCAGGCTGGCACATGTGCTATTAATTAATTGCACATGAGCATGTGTTTAACAGATTGTTCTAGTTCCATTGTTAAAGAAGTCCTCTTCACAACAGTGGTTCCATTCAGCATTGTGAACTATAGTCATGTATCATTTCCTATTGGGTATATTCTGAAAAATATATTGTTAGGTGATTTTGTCTTTTTTGTTGTTGTTGCTTTTTATTATGTGCTTGGTACAGGATCTACAGGGTCTCGCTATACAGATAGGACTCAGTGATCCTCCTGTTTTCAGCCTTCCAAATGCTGGGATTAGAGGTATGCACCACCACATCCAGAGTGCTCTGGAGGCACAGCATGAGGGGATCAAAGATTTTTGTCTTTGTTTAAACGTCATGTAATGTAGCTGCCTTGTTCAGCAATAAACATAGAGGGTATGATCTGCTATGTACTTGGCCTTCCTGATGAACTTATGGCTCCTGGACTACAAATTTCCACAGCAAGTTACTGTACTAAATACTAAAGGAAGCAGGGCAGTATTTGTGCATTTAAACATTATAAACATGGAAAAGCTACAGTAAAATTGCTAGTTGATAAAAACTTTTCTTCTCTATTATAGTATTTTGGGACCACTGCCATATAAGATGTACAATTAATACGTCATTATGTAGCATGTGACAGCGTAATTGTCAAATCTCTAGGGCTTATTCACTTTGTGTTATTAGGAACTTGTAACATTTTTTCCCTGTAGGGAAATTTGAAAAAGGCAGGAGATTTTTTGATTGCCACAGTTATAGAAATGTGACAGTCACCTCCTGAATGGAGGGTAGAAATGCAGTTAAATGTCTTACAATGAACAGGTCAGTGTCTGCAGGGTAAGAAACGCACTATCTTTCTTCAAATATTAAAGTGCCGGGGTTGAGAAATTATGGTTTACACAAAATACTTATCTTAGATTTTATGTTTACATATGTAACAACATTAGTAATTGACAGATTAATTTTACAGATATGAAAATTATCCCCGTAAAAGGCATCACAACTTTAATAAAACAAAGGACAGTAAACTAACAACAGTTTAAGCACTCAATTCTGTTTACAACGCTTAAATGTCTGTGCAATGACCGCATCACTGTAAATTGTGTACTTTTCAAAGTCCTTAGTTTGACAGAATCAAGCAGTAATACTTGCTTCGCTCAGACTCAGTGGAGTACACTTCTATTCAATGCCATGTTTTCTATTTGATTCAAGATAGAAGAGTAAAAGCCACTTAGAATGAAACAGATAAAGTGTTACCACCTTCACACTCTTCAGTGTGCCCTTCAGAAATCTTGAAAGCATATGTTTCGCTTCCCTCAGCAAATGAATCAGTTCATTATTGTGCTAGTGTGTTTGTACCCTTTTCTTTCCCTCCAAGTAGTTCAGAGCTTAAATAGGCCCGTATAATTCCCCTAGAACCCTTTCTCTGTGTAGCTCCTTTTTCCCAATCTGTGCATCTGTAGCAAGATTTTAATGGACTGACTTCCACTCCACTTCTGCACCCACCCACTAATACAGGCCTAGGCATTTGCCCAAAAGTCCATCAACGTACACACACTTGAGGTAAAAGCGTAAAGCACTGAAAGATTTCTCCAGGGACCTCATTGCCACATTTCCTTATTGACCCTGAGTCCTGTCCCTCTTGCTTCAAATTCTACCATTAATATGCCATTTTCCCAATAAAGCCTGACTTCATGTTGATGTGAGATCAATTCCTACTATATTTTATTCTGGACTTTAAAGAGCAGAAAGTTTTACATAAGGTTTAAGTGCTACATATCAGAATCATGACTGGGCAGGGTACTTACTTTCTCTTTGAGGTGTCCTCGTCTGCAAAGTATAAGTGACTGTTGGATAGTATTGTTATGAAATGAAACATGTAGAATATCACAAAGCCCTACTGCACAAAGAGAATAAAATAAATGTTATTATTACCATTACTGAGTATATGGATGATATTAAATATAAGTTCTGTGGAACTGGCCATTTAAATGAGTTACCATCTTTTCAGGAGTTAACCCTCCTGAGCTTTTAAATAGAAAATTGTGTGTATAAGTAGTAGTAATTTAATTTCACTCTTCTATATATGTGTTTGTACGTTTTCTTCTCAAGATGTTATTTGAGAATTATAAAATTCAGAATTCAAAGTAACATGCTTAAATATTTTCATTTGCATTTTGTGAAATAGTTCTAAAATTCCCAGGCTTATTAAACTGTTTACATTTTTCATTGGGATGATTATTTGTTGATTGTAGGTTTTTCCTCATATATTCTGATCTATAGCCCCCACCAGGAAAAATATATTTCTCAACTCTATGTTTTATAAAATATTAATGTTATTTAAATTTTCATAATGGGAAGGATACAAAAACAGATCTCCCCTCTGAACAGATTCTTGAGTCTTCAGCATTTTTTTTTTTTTTTTTGTCTTTTTGAGACAGGGTCTCACTATGCAGTTCAGGCTGGCCTTAAGCTCACTTTGTAGCTCAGGCTGGTCTCGAACTCACAACAATCCTCCTGCCTCAGCCTCCCGAGTGCTGGGATTACAGGCATGCACCACCACGCCCGGCCCTGAGTCTTCAGCATTTTTAACTTTAGGGGCAATCCAGTCAAGTACTGTTAATTGCACTTCTATATTACTTAATAACAGAATTATGTTGCAGGTGCTTTGTGTGTGTGTGTGTGTGTGTGTGTGTGCATGTGTGTATGCATGTGCATGCATGCAGCACAAGCAACATAGGCTTATAAAAAGATGAAATAGCCTACTAAACACTAAGGCTATACATTGACCTGTAGCTCTAGGCTACACACCTAGGTAGCATCTTAATATACGAAATACTAAACATTTCAGATTCTGTTGTAATTTTAAAGGACTACAGACTGCTCTTCAGAATTCATTTTATTTAAATAACTCAATGCAACTTCACACCCATTAAGTCTCCATTTTCTCCTTGCGCCAACCTCTAGCAACCACAGTTCTCTCTGCCTCTAGAGATTATTTTATATGGTCATTCACAGAGAGCATGCAGTAAAATTTCCCTCTATGACTAAATTATTTCACTTAGTATGAGATTTCCATTGTTTATTTATCTTGTCAATAAAGACTTAACGGGCTTGCTCCTTTTCAAGGCTGAACAATATTCCACACATGACATTTTCTTTATCCATTTTCTAGGCAAGGAATGTTTAAGTAGTTTTTACATTTTAATTTTCTTTTTCATTTGTGTATTTGCTACAAACATACCAGACTCCTGGTGATTGTCCTATTTTCAGTATCCCCAGTGTTGGGATTTCAGGTGTGTGCCACCATATCTAGACTCTAGCTACTTCAGCGTGTCCCAGGAACAGGGCTGGCATGGCATGAAGACCAGAGATCAAACCCTCTACATTTTAAATATAATGAAAAGTTTACAGTAAACACAGAACTGCCGATATTTATTTGAGGCCCTGATTTAAATTTCTATTTTAATTAAAGTTCTATTTTAAATAAAGTTCTATTTTGATTATTTAAATCACACTACAAGCTGTTTTCAATAGCAGTTGTGCTATTTTATATTCTCATTCCAAGGCTACACTACGATTCTACTTCTTTTTATATTGAAACCCACACTTACTGTCTTCTATTTTGTGGATAATAGGCAACAGATATTAGGTGTTATCACATTGTTATTTTGAATTGCAATTTTCTGATGATCAGTAGCATGGACTCACTTATCCACACACTTGTTGCACCTCTATATTTTTCTAAAGAATATCTGTTCTAATTTATATGCTACTTTTAGCTGGATCCCTGATTTACTCACAAATTATAGAATTGTATGTTTTGCAAATACTTTCTCATATGTATACCTTATTTTTTCTGCTGTGTTGATTGTTTCGCTTGGTATAGTCTGACTTGCTTATTTGGAGTTTTATTTGTCCATTATTGTTGTGTCACATGGAGGAACAAAATCATATTGTGGAAGATTTTCTTCAATGTCAGCAGGAAGTTTAGTTTAAGGTAATATTTTGAACTCTAATTTATCTTCAGTTGATATATTGGGGATCCAGTACAGATATTATATGTCATTTTCATTGCATGAGGATATTTAGTTTTTCTAGCATTTTTTGTTTGGCACTATCTTTTCACTGTATATTTTCATATACTTATTAAAAACTAAGGGATTTTGTATGTGTTGTGTCTTTTTTATTTCTATCTTTTTTTTGCTTTGTATTTCATGCCATCAGTATGTATTTCTGTCTTCATGCTATTTCTGCACCATTTTTATTATGGTACCTTTGAAATATGTTTTAAAACCAGCAAGCACAGTTTTGATATTTCTCAAAATTGTTTTGGCTATTTGGGATACTTTAGTTATTGTATTTTAAGCTCTGTTTTTCTGAAATTTTTTTTTAAAAAAAGGCACTTTATAAATAAAATAATGATGAATTTACTTAGCTTTACTTTTTTTCATTCTTTCATTTCTTCTTTTGAGGATGACAAGGAAAATCTTTGCTTCTCCTTTAGTTTTGAAGATACCCTGGCTAAGTGTAGTCTTCTTTTTTATGTTTTTCTTTTTAGTGCTTGAGTATACCATCCCACTCATCTAGTTTGCAAGGTATCTGCTGAAAATCTACTAATAGTTACAGATTATCTCACTTGCATGTGAAGAGCCAGTTCTCTCCACTTGCTTTCAAAATTCTCTGCTTTGACTTTTGACAGTAGTATTAAGATGTGGCTCCATGTGGGTTTCTTGTTATCATTTTGTCTGTCTTCCTTGGAACCTTGAACCTAGATGTCCACTTCTTCCCCATTCTGGGAACATTTTTAGCACCTGTTCTTATGTTTCTAATTCCTTGTTCTCATTTCTTGTGGGGAACTAACTCTGCGTGTGTTGGTCCACTCGATCACTTGATAGCACCTGTACATTTCTAAAGCATCTTTTCTTCTTGTGTTTCTCTCTTTGCTCCCCTGAATGAACACATGAATATGATCTTTGTGTTCATGCAATCTTTCTTCTTGTTAAGCTAGTCTGCTACTCAGTTACTCTACAGCTTTTTCAGCTCAGTTGTTATACTGTATCCGAGCAAACTGTAGAGATCAGAGCAGAAATTAATATTATGGTGACTAGGAAAAAATACAAAGAATAAATGAATAATCCTATTGGATTTTAGAAAGATTAAATAAAGTTGATTAACCCCTAGCTGAACATCAAATAAGAAAAAAAATAAGACTCAAACTCATGCAATAAGGAATAAAAAGAATGAAATCACTACAAAATCTCTGTAAATTCAGAAGATCAACAATACACACTTTAGAAATCTTTACTCTACAAGAATAGAAAATACAGAAGAAATGGACAGATTTCTAGAAATATAGGAATATAGTTGAATCCAGAAGTTATAAAATAGATCTTTGTTAAAATTTCCACTTGGTTTATAGTGTTGCTCTGCTTGTGAACATTTTCATAATGGCTCTTTGAACTCTTTCTCTGGGGATTCGTGTATCTCTGTTTTGTTGGAATCAGTTTTATTTTCTTTCTTGTTTCATTGATGCTCTTTTTTCTTCATTATCTTTGGCTCTTTGTGTTTATATGTACATATATAAAAAGCTGCCACCTTTGCAGCCTTCACATTGGTAACTTCCAGGAAAAAACGTCATGTGCTATTCCAGCCACATCGTCTGTGGCTCTATGAAACTTTACAGCTGGCATAATCATAGTGTGTGCTATTGGTAGCTCCAACAGCCAGAATATGCTAGGTGTCATATGTGCCCCAATAAAGGTAAGACGGAAGGACTCCCTCAGCTCTCATCTGGAAAAGTTGAACTGTTTTATGGTCATGCCTTTCCCTTCCCAAGGAGACAACACCTCATTCCTTTTCCCCTTTGCTCTAATTATAGTCAGAAAGAGGAGCTGTACTTATGACCACACCTGAGTTTGAAGTGCTGTTTATGTTTCTAGATGAGGGCTCTTGTTTGTAACCACAAAACAGACTGAATAGAAGTTAATCTCTCAGATGGTACTATGAAAACTTGCAATAATGGTGACACAACTCTTGCTCCTTGGAGAGATTTTACAAGCCAAAATCTCCTTTCTCGCTTGATGGTGGTGTTCCAGGGGATGAGTTACAGGGCAAGGCGTCTCCAGGTGCCACCTGATGTCACTGTGGTTGGCTTCACACCCATTCGAGTGGCTGGGGCTCTCAGGAGCATGTAGAGTTTCTCACAAAGGACTTGAATATTATTTTTTTAAATCACTATTGAATAAGCATGTTCATGAGATCAAAGAAAGTTGAGTTTCTTATTTCACAATCTTCTGGTAGGGAAATGTGTTCTCTCAATTTCATTTTATAATTATTTGAGTTTTTTGAAGTTTTTCCTCTAATCAAATAACTTTTTAATCCTCATTTTTTACTTTGTTCAGATAATTGTGTTACCATTTCAGTGTACTCATTTTGATAGGTTATTGTATTACAGAATTATTATTTTTATGTATGCCATCCTTGAATAATTAGCCAAATCAGAGCATTCATCATTTCTCACTACAGTTAAAGACACACCTCACTTAGCAGCAGGCGAGGGCATGTTAGGAGCCATAGGAGGGCAACCTCAACCCTTTATGTATTCCCTGTCCACAGTAACTCCTTGGGAAGCCCCCCAGGTTGCTCCCTTCCAAATCCTCTGCATATCTAGCATTAAAATGGTTTATTGAGCAAATCTACGTTTCCACTGAAATCTAGATATGACGTGCCACATATCTTTCCAATGCAAAAGTGCTGTCAGACAAAGCCAATAAAATTAAAGATTTAAATAAACTCAGGAATATAATCACATAATACCCTACATAATTCAAGTTTTAATAGAAAATTGCCTGTAGATCAAATGTAAAAAAGATCTCAAGGTAACATCTCAAATAATTGCCTATAACAGAAAATGGCATGGTGTAAGACAAAGCACTACTATAAAGGACTCTCCATATACAAACTGCGTTGTATCATTATACCCATAATTTGCTGTAAGTGCAAACTACCATACTAACCCAGTATAAAATAAATCATTATGCTACATCTGTTATAAAACTAACTCATGATTTTAAGATCCCAGGAAAAGAAATAATAAGTCTGAGAGACAGATTCTAGGAGAATACTATAAAGTGTTTACAAAAAAAAGAAAGAAAAGAAAAAGGAAGAAATACCTAGTGCTTTCTCCTGAAGACTAAGAATGCAACTAGATGGATACTGTCATTGGGGAGAGCTGACATAATTCTGAAACTTTCAGCAATAAGAAATAAAGAAAAATAAAAGGTCTCTGGATCAGAAAAACATTACTATTTACACATGACACAACCGTCAGTATAGAAGTTTGAATAGTTCCGCATGTAGCACCAGCCCTGGAACCCTGGGCACGCCACGCAGATCATCAAATCAGGATGGCGGTGTTCACTTATAACCCAGCAGTGAGACAGGAGTATCACTACGAGTCCGAGCTTTGTACCAGACCTGTACCAAATAAGTAAATGAAAGATTTTTTAAAAAAGAATACCAATTACTAATATTTCAAATTTGCTTAAACAAGGAAACTGTTAGATCAAAAGAATTTTGTCACAAAACTCAGGATTAGTGAGCATATCGTGCCTTTTTCTGAAAATTCCCAATCTACTGGATACTAATCAATAGTAGTTTGTTTTCTATAGTGAGCTCAAATGATGTCATAGTAATAAACTTTGCTAATCTAATTATAATGAGTAATTCATCACAAGATATTCTGTTTGTATCATAGCTGTAGTATTCTTTAATAACTTTCAACTTTGTATCTGAAATTTCACATTAGTTTATGACTCATTAGGAACAGCAAAAAGAGGTCTGGGTTCCTCAGAGATGCACTGCTTTTGGGGCATGTGTGAGTCTCTGGGCTTGATCCTAGGAATCAAGAACAATAATAAAATTAATTATAAATAATAAATGATATTCCAATCATATTGTATATAAGTCTGGCAATATATTCTATTTATAAAGGCTTAAAAACTTTGCAATAATATACTCCTCAGTAATAAACTACCAAATGTGTTTTTTCAACATACCCTTTTAAAAATCATGTTCTAAAATGTTATTATGTAGTATGATTTAAAATAATTTTTAAAGGGATCCAAAACCAAGAAAATGCAAGATTTTCTTTTATGTATTTGGTACAGGCTCTACAGGGTCCATAGAGTCTCACTACATACATCAGACTCGTAGGGATTCTCCTGTTTTCAGCCTCCCAAGTGCTGGGATTACAGGCCCGCACCTCCACACCCAGTCATAATTACTGTCTCAGTGCACCCTGGTGGTGAGACCAGCAAGGCACGCTGGGGATCGAACCCTGACTGCTACAGTCTGCTTAAGTAGGCACTTTAGTCAGCTGAGCTATCTGGCCAGCCCCCAAGAGTTTTTGTAAAATGTGTGAAACTATTTGCTGTAAAGTTTGATTCCCTCTATCAGTCACAATAACTCAGATATTTGAATCTACCAACTGTAGATGGCTCTTTATGCATGATCATGGAATGCCCCATTGAAAATTGAAAGTAGCATGAGTTACAAATTCACCTGACATAAGCCTAATGAACATCACAACATAATTCACTTTTTTTTTCTTTTTCAGAACTGGGGAATTGAACTCAGACCTTTGCTCTTGCCAGGGAAGTGCTTATTCTACTCAGCCATTTCCCGGGCCCCTCATAATTCACTTTAAAGTAACATCATTTACCTTCTTGGTTGTGTAGTACACAAGCAATTGCAAATTTCCTTTTGCTGCTCTGATTCATAAGAAAATAGCTTATTGGATTTTTTCTTTTGTTTTCTTTTTGAAATATAGTTTGTATTTAAGAATAAATGGACACTAAAAATTAAAGTGTTCATTTCTCAAAGAAAAGGGCAATCACTTTGCCAAATATTTATAGTGATTTAGGCTTAAAAACCATGATGCTAATATGATTCCATCTGCTTACCACATTTTCTAGTCGCTTGAAATAGAATTCAAAATTCAATCACAGTTTGAACAAAATGACATCATCTATACTACTGTAATGTCACCAGTTACAAATTGAAACATCCTAAATCAAAGACCATCTGAATTTCAGATTTCTCCTATTTGCAAATAACCTCCCCCTTCAAACTGTTTTATTCTTTTGGTTTTTGTATTTCAACAACTGACCTTCAGGGGGCCAGGGAGATGGCCCAGTGGAATAAGTGCTTCCCTGGTAAGCACAAGGGCCTGAGTTCAATCACTGGTTCTGAAAAAAAAAAAATTGTGAATCAATAGTTCAATGCCTGGTACCAAAAAAAAAAAAAAAATGTATATCACTTAGGGGCTGGGAGATGGCTCAATGGAAAAAGTGCTTCCATGGGCAGCAGAAGGGCCTGAGTTCAATCCCCAGTTCTGAAAAAAAAAAAAAAAGACTGACCTTCAGTCTTTAAACGTGTAGAAATCTAGCTTTTTATATTCTATGAAATTATTTTCATAAAACTTATAACTATTTATAAGAACTTTAATAAGTACTGTCAGAACATTCTTTTCCAAATTACATTTACATAGGGGAACTAAAAGACCATTCTTACCAATTGATAATTATAAAAATAGTTTTCCTACCTTAACTCTTAATTCCTCCAGTAAAGAAAGAGTTTTTATCTTCCTTTAATCTGCCCCTGACTTTTACTTGATGAATACCTACTGTTTCTGAAATCCTTTGGTCATCTTTCAACCCAATTCTGAAGAAGAATAAAGTGTCATTTTTTTTCCCTCTTAACTTACAGGAAAAGTGAATTGAATTAGACTAAATACTAAGAGAGGGGACACATCATTTTTTAGTCTCTGGAGACCAATTTCTAACTGACACTTTCACATAGTTTAAATACATACACAGAATCTGGTTTGATGAAAGAAATGATGTTAGCCATGAGCTTAAATGGCACTTAAGAAATGCAACCTTTTTTCAGTTCAAAACACAAAGCTACATTTGGAAGTTTTAAAGAACATATTATCTCTGTTGCTTAGAATTCTGAACAAGGACTAAGTTTCCATACTGAAAGATAATTCCAGAACAACTGAGAATTCCTCTTTCAGTAGAAACTGCAAGAAAAAATTGAGCCTGACTATCCCCTCTAAAGTGCAAGAGGAAAAATATTCTTGATCTTGCACCGAGAAGGCATGTGTAACCAGGTAAGTGATATGACTGCTGGAAAAACAATTTAATCAGCCATTCTTCCTAAGATATATGTGTGACTTTTAAGATCCACAGTACTTTTCGAACAAAGATTAAATTGATTCCACTTGGAGCAGTACCAGGTAGTGATATGCGAAGGTGTCAGAGGACAGACAGCAACTAACACCAATGCAAAAGGAAGGAGAATAAGAACAGCAAACACTGATGATCAAACAGCTAGCTGTTCACAGAAGTGATGATTTTAAAACCCCTTTCTACATCTAAGCAACAGGGTGACTCCTAACAATGCACATCCAAACTGCAGACAATTGTTTACCTTGAAACAAAAACAAAAAGAATCATTTATTTCAAAGCAAAATTGCAGTGCACAGCATTCTGCAGCAAAACTCAAATAACCATGTAAGCACTAAAGGAAGAATGTCTTTTCTGCACAATAGGAAGAAAAAAAAATATTACCTAGAGTTCTACTTTTGGCCTACTAAATCGAAACATGTATTAAAGGCAAGGAAACTCTGAGGGGAAGAAAAATTAAAAAGCAGAGACCAGCAGTATTTGACAAGAGCTAAATTCTTTAATCCAGTTCCTGTAAGATCCCATTTAGATTTCCACATGAGATGTATACAACCTTGGAAACTATTTTCAAAAATCATTAGCTCTACAAAATTTATGCACAGCTTGCAAAATTTGCATTCAGCAAGTCCACATGTAATAATTCTCTTTACCTCTTTTATCCTGACTAAACAATTTCAACCTCTACAGGTTGCCACATGACAACATTCACATGAAGCTTTCCTGCCTGCACACTGAAATTTGTAATGTGCGTGCTCAGTGTAAGCAAATGACGGCATGTAAAAACACCTGTATGTAGATGCAAATGTATACGTCGGTACATGAACATGTGTATCATAATTTGTATTGCAACATTATATATGCAGAGAAAATGCACATTATGTCTGCTTGTGAGTCTATGTAAGCACATATCCAATTTTTATGTGTATGTACTATATTTAATTATGTTTGTATGCATAAGCATACATACTGACATATACTGAGGAATAAAATGCATAGAGAGGAAGAGAGTACATAGCCAACACATAAATATTTATAGGTACAGTAAACATGCATACAAAGATAGAGAGAACATAGCTTGTGAATTTTGTAGATATGTTTATATGTTTAAATAAAATGTTGGGGCCGAGGAGATAGCTCAGTAGAATAAGCACTAAATAAAATGTCCATTATGACTTTCTTTCTTTCTTTCTTTCTTTCTTTCTTTCTTTCTTTCTTTCTTTCTTTCTTTCTTTCTTTCTTTCTTTCTTTCTTTCTTTCCTTCTTTCCTTCTTTCCTTCTTTCCTTCCTTCCTTCTTTCTGTTATGTATTTGGTACAGGGTCTCACTATGCAGCCCAGACTTCTAGTGATCCTCCTGTTTTTGGCCTATCAAGCGCTGGGATTACAGTCATGCTCCACCTTGCCCAGCCTTAATCGCTGCCTCATTGCACCCCAGGGCAGGGCCAGTGTGGCCTGCGGAACCTGAGATGGCACCCTGGTCATTGCAGTTGCCAAAGCAGGAGTGCTGGGTCCACTCAGCTATCTCAGCGGCCCTGTATGACTCTGTGATGATACTTAGTCTTTTGTCATGAACACATCAGTACCTAAATTTTCATTGGTAACTGGCAGTTTATCATTCACCTACATCCTCATTTGTTCTATATTGTAAGTAGAGATATGCTATTTTATGGGTGACCTCTTTCAATACTCAAAAATAAAACACTAGGGGACTGGGGAGATGGCTCAGTGGAATAAGCAATTCCTCAGCAAGTGCAAAGGCCTGAGTCCAATCCCTGATTCCACCCAAGAAAGAGAGAGAGAGAGAGAGAGAGAGAGAGAGAGAGAGAGAGAGAGAGAGAGAGAGAGAATAAAACACTAAAATAAAGTAGGAGGAAAATCAATGAAACAGCATTTGGAAATAACTTTGATCAATTTTTCATTATCAATTTCACTTACCTTACTCCACTGTGAATAAATAGAATATATGCCCACGAAAATGAGGTAGTTTTTAACTAGATGGATAGATAGTTGCTATCCTAAGAAGTTATATAATCAATTTTTTGTATCCCAAAACTGGTTTATAATTCAAATATATGTAAGTAGAAAGGTATTAGTGTGTGCAGACCAATCTCAAAGGAACTGAGTAGCAACAAAAGAAGATCTACTGAAGTATACTATGAAATATACATTCTTCAGATGATTCAAATACATTTAGAATATTAAATTATTAGTTTTAAGGAATAGATGATGAGAATATGGCAAGCCAAATGGATAAAATTGATCCATTCAGCAAATAGGATAAAAAATTCCTTTTTCATTGATGGTAGCTCATAAATCAGTAGCACTGCCAGCATTTCCTAGCTATGCACAGGAAAGATTTTTCACATTTCAGTGCTCATGTAATTGAACTGGGTTATATTTGAAATAATTCAGATTCAATAATTTATTTAATTTTCACAACCATATGAAATAGATATTGCATCTCAACATATTTCAAAAATAAGAAAATCATACCACTCATTTGTGTGTCTATGTTTTGTACATTATTTGATCAAATAAATGTTTTTTATTTTATTTCAATGTCCAATTTTTAATCTAACATGAATATATATATATATATATATATGTAATAAAATCATGTATACTATGATTTGCAAGTATATAAAGTATCAGGGTTAGATCTTGTATAATTCTCCACTGAAGACTGAAAGCTAACTCTGAACTCACTGTGGCTGTGTACACAGTGTGCAGGTGATAGACACATCTCTCCAAGAGATGTTATGTATTTCTGTTGATTGTCTGGATTAGAACTTGATCCTCCTAAGGTAATAAAATATATTCTTATTTTTAATTGTAACAATATAAATATGCATGCTAAATCAGTAATAAATAATGCACAATTATCCATGTATAACTGAAAAATATCTCTGAAGTCACTCTTGATATATAGAATATACAGCTGGATAGTTTTAACATGTATAATACTCATGGAAATATCACTATGGTCAAAATAATGAATAAATCTATAATCTCTAAAATTTTCTTGAGGTCACTTGTATTTTAATCATTTCTTCTTGCTCACTGATGCAAACTCAGTGAATGATTGCTTTCTGTTACCAATTTCACGCATCTTTGATGTGTGAAATTTTAATAACAATATAGTGTCATTTTAAGGTGACTTAGGTTTGTATTTCTATGACAAATATGTTGTGCACTACTTCACACAACATATATACTATTTGTAGAAAAGTTATTTTTTTCTGTTCTCGATGAACTTACTTTCTTATTATTGAATTTTTGTATTCTTTAATCACAATACGTATATTCTGAATACAAGTTGTGTATCACATCATCGGGCCATTGGCTGTTATCTTTGATGTTTTGATTCAAATATTTAATCCTAACTAATATAAATGTGTTTTATACATTTATCTTGTGTCCTTATATATTTATCTTGTATCCTATAACATTACTAAACTTAATTCCTGAACCATTTTTGTGGACTGTACATAATTTTTCTGTGAAAATTATTAATGTATATGCAAACATTATTTAATTTCTCAAAGTAAATGCTATTCGTTCATTTACTTATTTGCTCTGTTGTCTTCATCAAAAGCTCCAACACAACTTCAGCTTCTCCAGTTGAAAATCAATGGAGGGCTGGGGAGACAGCTCAGCAGTCTAAAGTGCTTGCTTAGGCAAGCTTAGGCAGGCATGCAGGGACCACAGTCCTACCCCAGGTACCACATGCCACACCAGCCCTGCGCCCAGGTGGGCTGAGTAGGCCACAAAAAAAAAAAAAAAAAGGCCAAGAATTTACAATGGTTGATACATTGAGTCAACCTGAGAAGTTTAGCAGGCTAACCAAACAGTTCAGCAGGGTCAGGGTCAATTCACAAGCTAGGCCTGTGCAGGAGGAGGTTCTGAGAGTTGCTGTGAGTTCTACACCTGCCCTGGGAGCATACTGGCTGCTGACAACTTAAGGGAGAAGAGCTTGGCTTTCCCCCATTTTTGCTCTTGTTTTGCTGTCTTTGTTTACCTTGAACTCCTGCCCTCTGCTGTGTGCCACCTTGTCTGAGAGCCAGCTGATTATGGACTAATCTCCTCAAACTGTGAGATAAATAAGCCTTTTTTTCCCTTAATTTAGGGTGCCAGGTATTTTGCCCCAGCAATGAGAGAAATGTAACTTAAGACAGCAGTGTTTTCTTTAAGTAATGTTTCTATTTTTATTAATTTTTACATGTTATTGGATAAAGGTTTTTAATATTACCTTATCACACCTTGTAAAATCTGTAAAATTTGTAGTGGCATTCTTACTCTATTTCTGGTGCTAATTTGTGCGTTTTCTCGTTGTTTCTTAATTAAGCATGCTAGAGAGTTATCAGTGTTATTTATCCTATCAAGTCCTGGGCTTCAATTTGATTATCTTCCTTTCTGTGAGTATGTTGTTGTTGCTAATTTTATTATGCATCATCATAATTTTATCAATTTTTTCAAGTGGATACTTTGGGTTAATTTGCTTCTCTTTTTTGCTTATAAGGTAGAAGCTGAGGTCATTGATTTGATGCCTCTTTTCAAATAGGTGTTTGATCCTCTAAATTTCACTTCAGAAATTGCTTTGCCTGAGTGACACAATTTTGTTATGTTGTAATTTTAATTTCATTCTTCTCAAAGTAAGGTTTAGCTCCTTTTTATGGTCTTCCCAAACTCATGTGTTACAGACTCTATTACTGAAGTCCTAAATACTTGGAGATTTCCCAAGATTTGTTGTTGACATCTAACTTAAGATGCATCGGATCAGAGAACTTTAGTATACCTTAATGTTGAAAATCTATTGAGACTAATTTTATTAATTATTAATTTTGTGCCTCTAAATATGCTCTACTCTGGTATTTAAAGTGATCCATATTTTCCTATTGGATACAATGTTCTACAATACCCACCAAGATAAGTAGGTTTATACAATTATTCAAAACTAATATATTCTTGGATAGTACCTTTTATTTTTCTCATATTGCTCTGGAAAGGATATTAAAGTCTCAGACTTTATTTGAAAATTTGTTTATTTATCCTTTGTATCCTATCAGTATTTTCATAGTCTTGCAGTTCTGCTATTTAATTCATAAACACAATATCTTCATGTCTTCACATGAAAGTACTTACTTGTTACTTTAGAACCGTCTTGAGTTTGCTTTGTCTGCTACATTTAGAGGCACCAAACAATATTTTGGTGCCAGTTGTCATGAAATATACTATTGTTCCTTTAATTTCCACTTATTTACATTTTTATATTTTAATTGTTTATTACAGCTTATATATAAACCAGCCTTTCATTTCTTATACATTCTAAAAATTTAAGAATTTCAAATGGTCTTTCAGAACATGGAGATACAATATGATTTTATGTGACTGGAGCTAATACTCCCATGTAAATTTTTTATACTTAAAACAATTTCATTTCCTTTCTCATATTAACATTGTATAATTTTTCTTTGTACAGTTGATACAAGATGATTCTATAAAATTCATAAAATAGCAGCCAATGTTTGTCACCTAAATTTCTCTTGGTCTGAGGAAAAGTATGACTAATATGGACAATTTTTCATTCCAGAGCTGCAAAAAATAATGCACAAGCATCCTTGTTCTGCATTCTGCTATTGGGTGCTCCCAAACAGAAGACCCATGTTAGTCCCCTGACTGAGATTTCAATGAGAATGAAGGAAAAATTACCAAGATGATGAGCTCTCCCAGTTTAATTTTTTTCTTTTCTTTTTTTCTTTTTTGTATTTTGGTACAGGGTCAACAGGGTCTCACTACATAGATTGAATTTGTAGTGATCCACCTGTGTTCACCCTCCCAAGAGCTGGGATTACAGGTGCATGTTACTATACCCAGTCTCGGTCCCTGTCGCAGCACACCCCTGCGGTGAGGCCAGCTCAGCACACCAGGGATGTAACCCTGGCTGCTGTGTCTGCCTAAGCAGGCTCTTTAATCCACTGAGCTGTTTGGCCAGCCCTTTTCCAAATTAACTCATTAAAACTAAAGCACTAAAGTTTTCATATCAGGTGTCCCGAGAAGCCTCCATTGACCCATTGAGAGCTAAGGGCAAAGTATTATATTCTTATTTGAAGAAGTCTCTTTATAATGTCTCAAAATAGTGCTCAACACTTACCAAGCATTTATTTTGTGATAGATACCATGCCGAGGATTTCATATATATTTTATTAAATCTTCATAAGAAGATCATGAGATAAGTACCTGCTTGTAGACAGAAAAGGAAATTTAGCTACATAAAGGTTTGGCAGATGAAAATACTTGACCCTTTTAACTATGAGGCTTACTATTCTCTCTTCTTTGTGTCCCTTTCCTCTCCAGCATAAACATGGCTCCTTATTTTAGCAAGTAATTCCTTCAAAGTTCACTGGAAAAGTGATGAGGTAGGAAGATGCCCCATTGAGGAACACCTGAACATCACACAGGAAGAGCCAGCAAGCGAGGGAATCACAGCATGGGAAAAAAAGAAGCATTTCATCTCTACTCTACCTAAGGCAACTTGCCGTCCTGCGTACGTGGACCATCCCAACTGTCTTTCCAACCAGACTGTCTGTGCTACCTGTCCCCTCTCTGCTGTTTTTCCCAATGCAATTCTGCCTTAAGTTCATAAATTTCTGCATGGATTTTCTCCATCTCCATCCTCAAAGTCTATAAGATAGAAATGAATACAGACAATCTTTAATTTTAACAGTACTACATGTAATGTCCTTACTCCTAATTTTTTTTTAATTTTATTGAGAATCAAATAGCAATGAGACAGTTTCAAAACAGGTTAATAGGACAGTTTCAACAATTAATGCATTACATATTAATGTCTTCGTAGTGGCTATTTATAGTATAAGATGAACACATGATATCCTGTCCAAACATTATTAGTACAAATATTTCTTCTCATTGAATTAAGAGAAAGTAGCTGTATATCTATCCTATTTTGTATATACTGATACAAAGCAGCCTTTCATTTATATACCCTTTTTTGTTTAGTTTTGTCAGATATGGGTATTCCATTGGCATTTAAGTATTGTAGGTGTGTGAATTCAACAAAATAATCCAATATAGTCCTGTAGTCCATAATAGTAGTGGGTTATCCATAGGATTGGCCATGTCAGAAGTTGTTGACTTGAGCCTTTTACAGCTCGGCATACTGATATAGCTTTTCTTTTTATACCTCGTTATTATACTTTTCTGCTGGATGGTTAAGACCAGATAAAAAAAGATCTATAAGCCCGGCGTGGTGGCGCATGCCTGTAATCCCAGCACTCGGGAGGCTGAGACAGGAGGATTGTTGTGAGTTCGAGACCAGCCTAAGCTACAAAGTGAGCTTAAGGCCAGCCTGAACTGCATAGTGAGACCCTGTCTCAAAAAAAAAAAAAAGATCTATATAACAAGAAATGTAACTTTTGTATTTGACAACGTCAGTCAAATCCCCTCCAGATTTAGCCTGAAATCCTGTACCACAGTTTGTAGATCCTTTGTCAGTGTCAGCCATGTGGATGAGCCACAGCCACTGTTTGACCAGTTTGCACTCTGTGAAAGCCTGAGAGAATGTTTCTGTCCGTGTGACTCTCCTTAGGCACACCCTACATCATTGATCACTTTCCTCTATGGCCCCATAATCTCCTTGATCAGAAAATTTGGGACATCACTGAGTTTCAGGATGTTACAGTACAGGTTCTCTTATGTCCTGAATCCTCACTGACCTTGCAAGGCTAGGGCCAAAACGTTGGCTGGGTCCTTGTAGCCCTTCTTTTTCTCTAATTGTTGGCCTCAGACTTAAGGTGTTAACCCTCCAAAAGAGAAGTTTAATGATATTATTACCCTGTAACATAGACAGTTGAGAGCAATACATGAAAACAAGAGACAATAAAAAAAAGTCATAGGACTGTCCTGCTACAATACTATCTATGGTTAGATTTCTAAATTTCTATGCAAAAATAGGGAATTGTTTATTCCAATTTTTAAAAATATCTTCTTCTTCATATTCTGTAGTAATTTAAAGTTTGACCTGCTTCATGGTATGTCTAAGATGTTTGATATTCAGACAGATAGTGAGGTTAAGCTGAACTGCCTATGTTATATGGTAAATATTCCAATGTTAGAAATCATATTAATTTATGTGTTTTAAACAGATTATTTACATGTACTTTGTACATAAAGTTCCACATGATTAAAACATAAAGTTCAGCATGCTTTAATATAAGCTTACTCCCCTGAATCCATTCACCACAATCAAGGTCAGACACATGTCTTTCGCTTACAGAAGTTCCCTAGTACACTTCCCCCACAATACAGCTTTTGGATGGTAAAGACACTTCACATAAAATGTGTCTTAATTTTTTTTCAGTATGCAACCCAGAATAGTTAAGTATGGATGCTATGCCACGTACCCCATTTCTAGAATTTATTCATTTTGAATCACAGAAACTGTGCTCTTTTCTTCCTTTCTCTAATCTGTTCTGTTTCATTTTTTTCTTCTTTTATGCATATTTTTTGACCATGTGGGATAATAGTTGTAATAGTTTAAGACTGGTTGTTGTGGTGGAATTTACTATGTATACCTGTAATTTATCGGAATGTGCACTGAAATTATATGTCATCTCTGTGGCCAGAAGACTGTGCCATAGTACTCTAATATTTATTGTCTTCCAGTGTTTGTGCTATCCTGAGCATCATTTTACTTCCATGTTCTGTCTCCAATACACATTGCAGTGATTGTTTGCTTAAAGCATTTAATAGTATTTTCAATAATTATTTTTAAATGTTTTTGTTATTGTATGTTAATTTACAAAATAGTATCTTTCTATAGAGAATGTTAATATGAAAAAATGCTATACTTACCTATCTACTTGTGTCTACTGCTCTTGTTCTTTGGGCAAATCCTTGATCTCAGCCACTATTAGTTTCCTAGTGTTTAGAGCATTTACATTACCATTTCTTGCAAATATACTTGTTGTGAATCTTTTTCCCATTTTTATGTCTGAAAAAAGTTTTATTCCAGCTTTACCTTTAAAAGATATGTTGATAGGCAAAGTATTCTAGGCTGGTTTTTTCTTTGCTTTCAGTACTTTAAAGATTATGCTACACATCTTGCTTGTAATGCTTCAGAAAAGAAATCTGCCATCCTTATCTTCATTTTGTTTACGTGGTGGTTCTACTTTTTCCAGGTATTTCAAAGATTTTCTCTTCAATATTTTGATTACGAGTTTTAAAACATTTAATCATAATATCTTTTGTATACTTTTTCCTTCATGCTCTTTGCACTTATAATTCTCTAAACGTCTTAGACATGAAGATATATAATTTTCAAAGTTAGCATTCATGAATTCTTACATCTTCAAATATATTTCTTATATTTTTTTCTTTTTTTAATCTCTAGTCCTTCATTCAAATCTGGCTGTTTGTCACTGACTTTCTTGAGTAATTCTTTCTAAATGCATACACTGTTTTGTGGTGAATCCACCTGTTTCAGTCTTCAATACTGACATTTTGGCTTTTCACTTAAACTCTGACATTTTTCTTATCCAGTGAATATTTCCTTCTCATGCTGTGAAACTTTGATCTCTGGCAAATGGAACTTGGGAAACTTTTATGTCAGTTACCAGATTTCATATACCTTTACATTTTCTTTAGTGGTCTTGTATTTTTAATTAAATACTAACCATTGTGATTTTTACCTTGGTAACTGCTGGTTAATTTTTTAGACTTCAAAATATTTGAGAACTTTGTTCTGCGATGTAGTTAATTAAAAAAATAAAATGATTCTTTGAGTTCTTACTAGACATGAACAAAGAAGCATTTTGTCTATGGATAATTATTCTCTACCAGAATACAAGTCCTGCTTAATTCCCTCACCAGGGCTTCCTGCTGTAGAAGTTCCAACTCTGACTAGGGAAGAGGTGCTCATCTCAGATCTGTGAGTTTTACTAATGTTTCCTCATTCATTCCATTGGTAGTTTTTTTTCCTCCTTCTTAGATATTTTCAAAAATTGCAAAAGCTAATTAGGGATCAACTAAATGCCTGAGGAACTTCGGCAGATCTCTAGAGGTCCCCTTGTATTTAGATTTCTCTTTTCCCACACAGTGTCCTTTAATGCACAACCTCCTTGGGGTCTGTGAACTCCAAGGTTTCTCCTTCTACTTTTGGGAGCTACTTGGTTCCCTCCTGATCTCGACTTCCCTTATGCATTAAGCTGGGGACATCCCAGGAATCTGTTTGGGTCCTCTCTGTTAAGAATGAATGCTCTTTATTGCTCCATTTTTCCAATAGTCTGAAAAGAGTTGTTTCATTGATTTTTCTGTTCAGTTGTTTGAAAAAAATGTTATGCATATTAGCATAACTTCATCTCTGCTGGAAGAAAAAGTTGAATGCACCTGTTCCCTAAATAATTGAACTATATTGTACATACTATTTGGTGTCCTTCACTTTTATAAAATTCCTTTAAGGCTAAATCAAAAGTGCTTATTGACTTTTTTAGAAGATTCCTAAAATATTTCTAGTCCTCTAAAAAAGGAACATGTGTCTTTACAGAACTCTTTCAATGGATGTAGTACTTGAGAATAAAAAAAATATAAAATACTGAAAGCAAAACCTCCAAAATGTCAATGAACAAATATTGCTTAAGTGCACTAAGAGCTTCTGAGAGCCTCTATGATTATTAAATGAACATTTTTGTAATTTTCATATTCCTCAGCAGTAATATGTCATTAATAACATAGAATAGAATCGAGGATGAAAGCACCTTGCACGCATGTGATTGAGACACAAGTATTTGGAACTGCATGAACTAGACGTCAAAGCAGCAGCACAGTCTGCTATTATGCACTTTGTTCTATGTCAACAAGCAAAATGGCTTTTAACTTCATTAGCAGATCTCCCTCTGAATTAATAATGTAGTATGTCCAATCTCTAAAGATTAAGTCCATCATTAAAACATCACTCCAAGTGTGTATCTTGCAAGAACAGTGACTTTAGAAATTATAGAGGAGCTTGTTTCACAGCTATGTTTAAAAGGACATTCCATGAAGCAGGAGTGTAGCCCAGTGGCCCAGAACAAGGCTTGCGTGCACAAGGCTCCAGGCTCCAGGCACCATTCCCAGCCCTGGGGGAGGTGGGCACAAAGAAAAGCATATTATCTACAGCACATATGAATGATATCTATTGCAGTCAGAATAACCCAATTACTTCATTTAGATAAACATATTTATTTAACAAATTACTTGTCTGCTCATCCATTTCCTAACCATAATTTGTGTTTTATATCTAACTTTCTGGATTTGTAGCTTTTTTGTGTTACTTAACTCCTTCAGTACCTGTGGGTTCTGGCTTAATTTCTTTGTCCTTATATTCCTTCATTTTAGCTTATAAGGAAAATAATCATCCCCTTTTATAAAGTAAAAGAATAACGTAATATAATACCTTAAGTTTTGGTCTTTTTTCAGTACATGTTAGTTATCAGTTTCTGTTTCTGATGTAATCTTGGTTTGAATTATTTTTCTTTATGCATAATTTTTCCTCTGCACTGTGTCAATGTTTATTTTATTTTCATTTAACTCCACTTAACAGGAAAGAGAAATCCTTACGGTCTTAAAGAAACAGAAAAACATTATATTATGTATTTTCCAGTAGGTGTTGCAAAACAGTGAAGCATAACTGATCCTGAAAGCCCAGAATTCACTCTGCCCTTAGAGAATGCCTTGTAGTAGGTATTTCAAGATCGCTCTGATCTGCTTTCCTACACCCCAGATAATAAAACTTCCATCCACATTCTACACATCGATACAGGCAACAGTCTTGTCCTAGCTCCCTCCCTGTCTATCAATCTTATGTTTTTAACTAATATCTTTATTAATTGTATTTTTAAAGGTACATTCTGTAATTTTCAAAGGCTTTCATCTTTCACAAGGGAAGAGAGGAAGAACTCTTTAGAAATGAACCCATTTTGGTGCAAGCAACAATAGAAAAAAAATACAACGTAAAACTACAGCCTCTTGGTAGAGACACCTAGCTCACAATGATCTAGTTCACAAATTAAATCATTTTGTTTGAAATGTTACAGGAACTGTCATCAAGATGCCCAGATGCCAAGCTTTTGGCTTAATTATCAATTGTCATGAATGTGTAGCAGATAGAATTTGATGGCAGCTCTTTCCCCAACAAATCATGACAAGGTATGTGGATTATCTGCCTTCTGTGGTTCTATCCAATCCTGATATTTAAGACTGATTTCCTTGTATGTTTACAAACCTCACAGAGAGTTCAAGGATTTCATTAGATCCATTCAAAGTCACAGCAAAAGCTGAGCTCTGAGTATTTCACTCAAGTGGATTTATATGCAAATGTTAGCAGAGAGGTAGCTGGTCTCTATTTATTGACCTGATGGCAATTATCTATGTAGACCTCTCCAAAATATTCATACCATGTCATCTGAAAGTCTCAAAGTATGAAGGCGATTTAGGTCCAAAGTTACCCGTCTATGCCTCTGTCTGTGCCCTGAGTTTCAGAAAAGATCATTTGAAAGTGTAACAGTTCCTGGAACACAGTGCCTCTCCTTGAATTCCCTCCTAAGCCCTAAAATAAAGACAGAGTCACCTGGTTTACCCTTGACCTAGTAGGATTCCACCAACACTGTGGTATTTGGATACAATGCATTTATTCATGCCAGTTCCCTGAGATTATTTTTCCTCACTAATGGTTTATATTTTTCTCCCTTTGTTATTCTGGGGCCTTCTGCAAAGCTCATTCAACCAATTATTGCAGTCAGGGCTGAGGCTGCAGCATCCAAGCCAGGGCCCAGGAGTAACAAGGGGAAACAATGGCAGGAGTAAGCTGTGGTCAGTGTCACGAGATCAGCTCATCAACTCACCTTTACACTGTTTTTAAATGTATGTCAAATTGAGAACTGGCCTCCAAGAGATAGAAATTTGAGATGGGATGATTTCCGAACTGTTTTCTCCCTGACAGGACAGAGCTGACCTTGCATTTAAAGGCAGAGGCTTAGGGGTGAAGCTCTTTGGAAGAGTGACATGTGTGAGTAAGTCTGTTTACAGGCCGCTCTTTTAATACCCTTGCTAGAGCTGAACCATAGGCAGAGACAAAGCTCTAAAAAATGCATAAGTATCTCTGCAACTGATCCTTTTATCTTTTCATTCCTGCCAGATGATAAAAGCATTTACAGGGCAAATAAGTCCTGCCTTTATTTTCCCCTAATGTGAGACAGTTTCCTTATTTAGAATTTTGCTATTAAAGTATGCACCAGGAGTTATTTATTTATTTTAATTTTTCCTGTTCTAGTTTAAACATGAAAAAGGACTTCAGGTTGAAAGTGAAAAGCTAGAATTCTTGATGCAAACCTTTGGTTTGTTTGTGCAATTAACTAACTTGTTCTTGGTGTAAAACTGAATCCTTGCTAGGTTAAAATTAATTAGATTTTGAAGTGACACAGGCTTCATTCAAATGCAGATAGAAACACTCCAGGCAACAACCAAGTGAAATGAAGTGCTCTGCTCACTTTGTTTTTTGTTGTTGTTGCTGTTTATTTTTTTCTTTGTTTGTTTGTATTTTGTTTTGTTTTGGCTGAACCAGGGATTAAACTCATGCCCTTGCCCTTGCCAGGGAAGCGCTTATTCCACTGAGCCATCTCCCCAGCCCCTCATGTCTTATCACTCACTGTATTTTTCCAGAACCAGGGACCAGACACAGAGGCACACTACCTAGCTACAGTCTAGGCCTCTGCTGCATTATCACCCTCATCCTCATCACTATCCTCCTCCTCTTCCTCCACCTCCTCCTCTTCTTCCTCATTATCTGAGACAAAGTTTCACTAAATTGACAGGGCAGAATTCTAATTTGTGAAATTCCTGCTTCAAGCTCATACCATTATGACCCACTCTGTTATCTGTTTTAAATTTTGCTACTTCTGGGCTCCACCAGGAAACCATAATTCCATAAGAGCAAGATATTGTATAGTAAGTAGGAAATTAGTATCAACATTGAATCTGACAGTGGATTAAATGCTTTCACCTATGGCCTCGCTTAATTCTTGCAACAATTTCCCCTGATGCTCACTTCCCCGCTTAAGGAAACCCTGTTGGGTCATTATTCATGATTGCTAACTGTACTTGGCTTATGCATGAGATCTGAAAACAGATTTGTTTAAATACAAGAGCCAGCTGCTTCCTACCTGTCTCCCTGCCTTTCTACCATGGACTGTTCCTCCTCTGTCATGCCACGCTGGATGGAATCCAGCCAACTATGGACTGAGACATATACAATGTGAGATAAAATAAACCTTTTGTCCTTTAAAATAAATAAACAAAAACAAATATGAAGACTTTCTTTCCTTACATCACTGTTAGGACCAATGAGAATCCCCTCTAGCACTTGTAGTAGACAGGCTGCTGGGCCCCGTTCCCAGTTTCTGTGCAGTGGAGGGCAGCAAGGCCAGGGAATGTGCATCCTGAGCAATATCCAAGTGGTGCTGATGTTGCAGACTTGGGGACCACCCTGAGTACCGGCGCTCTGTGCTCTGCGCTCTGTGCTCTGTGCTCTGTGCTCTGTGCTCTGTGCTCTGTGCTTTGAGCTCTGTCCTGAGTCCTGGGACTCAAAAGAATGTCATGCTTCAATTCCAGTTATATAGATCTTGCTTTATCTCAGTCTTAACCATCCAGCAGAAAAGTATAAAAATGAGGTATATAACATAAGGCCATAATAATAAAAATAATAAGCTGAGCTGTAAATGCTCTAGTCAACAACTTCTTCAGATAACCCACTATTATTGTGGACTGCTGGACCATGTTGGATTATTTCGCTGAATTCAAGCACCTATAATAATTGAATGACAATGGAGTGCCCATCTCTGACAGGACTAAACAAAAATGGGGATACAATGGAAGAACCATTCTGTGTTTGTATAAACAGTACAGTTAGGATAAATATGCAATACTTCTGCATAATTCTATGAGAAGCAGGATTTGCACTGATAGTGTTTGGACAGGATATTCTGTCAGCTCCTTGTTCTATGGACAACCACTTAGAAGCTAACAAGGTAGAAAGTGTTAATTATTGAAACTACTATAATTCAGCTTTAAAAAAATAAGATAAGTATACAGCTACATTCTCTTAATTCATTGATTAGAGACATGTGCTCTAATAGTGTTTCTAAGTAGAATATCATGTATACACCATGTACAACAACAACAAAAAAAACTAAGAAAACAGTATGCAACGTATCTTCCCTACTAATCTAATTTGAAACTGTCTCATTAGTAGTTGTTCTTCAATAAAATAAAATAAAATAATAAGAATGGCATGCTTGGAGGAATTTGCATTATGCTGGTAAATAAAAAAAATTGCTGTTGAAAACTAAATGCTTGAAAATAATTTCAAAGATGAAATACTGTGTATTGGTGAATTAAGATTTTTTAATTCCCATTTTTTAAGCATCTAGAAAATGCATGCTACACGGACTAAAATAAAGTGCAATCCCTGTGTCCCTAGAGTTCATCACCTCATCGGGGTGACAATTATAGCTAACTGCTTATCTTGACCATTAATAAGGAAAGCACAGTGGTTGCTTAAGCCAAAGACTGCTTAAAAATGTATTCTAGAAATATCAGACAGGAAATTCTCTTAAAAATGCAGCTGCACAAGTCCTTGACTTTAATTTCATTCATCCTTACTGGCCCTTCTTCCTGTCTTTGCTTTCCTGTTACAATACTTACTCTGTATACTGTGGCTACTTCTTCAAATCCCACTTCTACCTAAATCATACAATAAAGCTTCCACATCAAATATGCTGACAAAAGTACAGTGGGAGGATTCATGACAGTCTTCACTTTTAAGACCTAGGGAACTGAAACAGCTTCTTGGCTTCTGAGACTCAAGGTTTCGTGTGTCTTCTGTCCAGCACCATGATTCAGTGGACCCCGCCTATTCCTGCCTTCTACCTGACCTTGTAGTCCACTCTCCTCTGTGTCTTGACCCCATCAAGACTCCCTATTTGCTTGACCTTCGGCCTTCATATTCTCACACCTCTCCAGGACATTCTCTGCCTCATGGAAGTATGATTTAAAGTGAAAATCTGCTCCTCTCTCTCCCTAGCCAAAAGCACCCACCAAGTTCCAGTGGCCCAAAGCCGTGCAAGGCTCTCATCACCTTCTCTGCCTCACTTCCCTCTGAATTCTGCTCCCACTGTCTTAACCTCTAGCAGTTGCCAATGAATTTAAATTATAGCACTGGCAAAATAAATTTGTCACACCGGGCACATGCTACAGTTTTTATTCTACATATCCCTTGTTATGAGGAAGATCTCAAATGACTCCCAAATGCCTCCTGTGTTTTCCAGGGAATGGGTTTGGGAGAGCTATGCCCTCCAGTGGACTAACCCACCAGAGAGACACAGTGGACTTGCTGTGGGAGATGGCCTGCTTACCGGACATCATGGAAGATATGACCTCTACGAACGTGTCTCCCTTTCTGGCTCCTCTCGTCTCCCTCTGCTTCGTGGCTGCAAGGAGAGAGTCTCTTTTACTTCCCCCCAGGGCCTTGCACTGTGCTATCCCTACCTTTCTACTCTCACCTGAAGGAGGCCACAGGGCAGCACGCTCTGCTCCACCCCTGTCCTCTCCACATGTCTGTGCTGGGGCATCCTCCAGGAGGTGGAGGGTTTGGGTGGCAATCAGGCCTGTGCCACTCCAGTCTTGAGTCTGGGGAGGAGAGGAGAAGACAGGAATAGATAGAACCAGGGAGAAAACAGAGCAAGGCATTAGGGCTCAGATTGCTTTCCAAGGAAGATGTGGGCAGCCAGCTGCCGGGTGAGTGGAGAGTTCAGCTCCTGCTTATGCTCCATGACACTACTGTACTTCACTTGTGAAACACAAAGTCAAACACAGAATTATTAAGAAGGTGATAACCCTACACCATATGCCCTTTGAAGTGCAGGTTTCCTGGGCATGCGCTCCTCATATGCCACAAATAAGCCTTCAGAATAGATGAACTGGATTGATGGAAGTATGTCTCGCTCTGCAGGCCACACTTGGATGAGTCATGAGAGCATGTGGCTGTAGAATTGCACTGCTACGAAGGATCAGTGTTTACCATACCAGCATCTGTGAACTCGAGCAGCCTCTTCCTTCAGATGTGGTGTCTTACGCCCTGACTGGAGAGTGGAAAGGCAAGGAGGGAGCGGTTCTCATGGCCAGCACAGCTGCACCAAAGAAGGTGTGGCCCTTATTTGAACTTCAGTCTCTCTTCTTTTCCTATGTAACTCTGTAGCCCTGGAAATGAAGACCACTGCTTAGTGTGGAGACTCAGAGTGCCTACCTGGTCATTCAGCCCCTTTACATCTCTTTGGAATTATTGCCAGTTTTAAAGAAGTATAGTTAACTAACAGTAGTTTGGATACAAGGTACACACTTCCTTGGCTTTTTTGAGAAGTATATGTTGTCAAATAATTTTATTTTTAATTTTTTTTTACATTATTATTTTTTTTTGGCAGAACCGGGGATTTAACTCAAGCCCTTGCTCTTGCCAGGGAAGCACTTATTCTACTGAGCCATCTTCCCAGCCCGCATGTTATCAAATTATTACAACTAAGCCAGTTCATATATCAAACACATATCTTGCATTTTTGTGTATGGGCATTTGAGATTTAATCTCTTGAGATTTAAGTATTTAACATTGCTATTTATTATAGTCAGCCCTCAGTATGTCCACAATATATTCATTTCATAAATGCAAACTGTGGCCTTTGGACAACACCTCTTTGTCTTCTCTCAACCCTAACCACACACACACACACACACACACACACACACTCTATACTCTTGGTTTATATGTGTTTTGCAGTTTTAGAGAACACATATCATTAAAATCATGCAGTACCTGTGTGCACTTGTGTATGTCTAGCTTATTTCACTTACTATCATACCTAGATCTTCCATCATGCTGCAAAAGCAAGAATGTTCTTTTTAAGACTGAATGTTCCCATCCTGAATATATCTGCACGTCTATCTATCTATATTCATATCTCATATTTTCTTTATTCACTCACCTGTCTTATACCCAGGTCAAGATTTCTATATCTTGGTTCTGACAAATGATGCTGTAATGAATATGGAGAACTAGCATCTCTTTAAAATAGCAACTGTATTTCTATTGGAAATTAACCAAAAGTAGATTTTCTAGATCAAAGAATATATTTATTTTTATAAAATATTGAGGAGCACCATAACACTGACCATATGGGCCATACCAGTGCTTATTTCCTGCAGTATAACAGTAACTTTTCTCTACACCCTTACCAATGCATATTATCTTTTGACTTTTCCTTGAATAGTTATCATAACAAGTATACGTGGTATCTTATTATGGCTTTGACTTGCTTTGCCTTGATTATTAGTGATGGTGACTACCTTTTCATATACATGTTGGCCATGTCTATATCTTCTGCCTGCTGAAATCCTTTACTCATTTTTCAAGGTCTTTAAATTTATTTTTACTTGCTGTTCATTTGTTTAGGTTCTCTATATATCTTTGTTATCTGTTAAAAAGTACATGATTGTCTAGTTTTTGCCCACTCTATATACTTTTCATTTTGCTGTTTCATTTGCTGTTAAGAAAAAAATATTTTCAAATTAATTGTTTTTCCTTTTTTGTTAATTTTATTTTTTCATTGATTGTAGCTAATAGTTTAAAAATATTTTCTCCAGAATCTGCTTTGCTTGAGATTTTGTTATGAGTTAAGTGTTGTATTTATTAAAATCAGGAAGGTGAGCAATTATTGAGATGATTGTATTCTGTTCTTGAATAAGGTACAACCAGGACTTCTAACAGTAGATTTTCTAATTTTAAGTCTCCTTTCTATTCCATGACTAAGACCTTGCATAGAATTTTATCACTTTGGTTTCACTGGATTTTCTGACATTATATAAGTTTTTGCATTTATGTTTTTATCAGCTTTGTTCTGTTTGTGGAGTGTTCTTATTGGGTCTTTATTGTTGTCCATAACTATTTTGCCAAATTATCCTTTTGTTCTATTTTCTGAAGTGTAAATAAAATAAAGATTGTAACTTGCTTAAAAAATAAAATTATCTTGGTAATTAAAAGAAATGTGTTTCAGGGGCTGGGGAGATAGCTCAGTAGAATAAGTGTTTGCCTGGCAAGTGCAAGGACCTGAGTTCAATCCTTGGTCCCACAAAAAAAAATGTGTTTCAAGATTTTCAGACTTATTTCTATAACATGATTTCATTGCTAGATAAAAATTTAGAAGAAAAGCATGGTTTCTGTCATATATATATATATATATATATATATATATATATATATATATTTTTTTTTTTTTTTTTTTTTAAGGCTCTACAAGGTCGTACTACATACATTACACTCATAATGATTCTCCTGTTTTCAGCCTCCCAAGTGTTGGAAACAAAGGAGCACACCGGCATGCCCAGTCTCAATCGCCATCCCTGCGTGTTTGGGGTGCCAGCTCTACACCCTGGGGATTGAACCCTGGTTGCTGCACTCTTCCTGAGCAGGAGCTTTAGTTTGCTGAGCTAGCTGGATGGCCCATTTTTGATTTTTAAATTATCCAATTTTTAAAATTATTTTCTTGACCAATTTTTCCAGTAATACCTCTATTTCTCAATAATGTCTAATAGCTTTTAATTTTGTGACAATTTCTGTTTTCCTTATTTTTTATTTTATATTTTATGCTCATTTATTTTAGTTTTGCTATTTTGATTTCTTAACTTCTTTAACTGAAATTTAACTGATTAAATTGTCATTTTATTTCATCTGACATATATTCTTTTTCTTTTCTCCTGTTTTGAAGATGGTACATTACATTTGTAATCAGTATTTAGCTAACATTTTTTAAGTTTTGGTTTTGAAATAATTTTTGATACATGGGTAGTTATAACTAAATGTACTGTCCAGTCCTGTGAGCCTTTTCTTCTGTAACTGTTGGTGTTTACACCTTAAAACACCTCTAGTATAGCACCAAACTTTATCAATTGGCATTGACAAAGTCTACATGGCTTACTCAAATTTCACCAGTTACACCTATGTGTGTGTGTGTAGTTCTATATAACTTTAGCTCCACGGAAGCTTATCACTCTAAGATGCCCTTGTCTTGTATGTTTCCTTCATAATGACACTCTCCCTTTTCAGTTTCAAGCCCTGGGTTGTTTTATGATACTTTTAGTATACAGTTTAACTGGAACTTAAGCAAGAGCTCAGGTTATCTATTTTCTCTATAGTTTTTCCAAAGACTACATGAGACTGTTCAGTCGTTTTTTACTGTAACATATTTAGAAGTAATTTTACTCTATTGGTCAATTCACTGAATGTCTTTATAGGTCCATTATTCTATTGGTTCTTTTCAGCTTAATACACACGAGTACAGCACTCTTCGCTGTTATGGATTGAAGGAGATTCTCTTTCCCTTAGTTTCATCTTCTACCTCTGTGTTATTTTGTCACAAATTTATGCTTCTTCTCTCTGATTCTCTATCTCAGTGGATATTCATGTTAACACATTAATACATTGTTTATATCTTGTACATGGTTAGCACAACATATGTTAACTCTTGAAAAACACATTGGTTGATCGATTGTGGTAACCTGAGAAGATAAAAGCTTACCTAAATCAGCTCAGCTCGCCCACTCTGGAGCGACTCAACACTTAGAGGATATAAAAGGGAACTGAGGGAGAGTGGAGCACGCCATTCTCCTTGGAGGAGCTCTCGTCTTCGCAGCGAGCTTGAATGGCATCTCCTGGCTTGTACCCAGACTCTTTGGCTTCTGTTTGGGATCTGTCAGCCCTCTGGAGTAGACTCACCAGCCTTCTGTTGCAGATCCATCGGCCTCCTGACTTGCAAAGAACACTGAGGCGGGCTCCAGACCTTGGACCGAATCCTTCAGTCTTCAGTGCACTGACGCCCTCTGCACACTTTCTTATCTGATTGTAAAGCTGACAATCATTGACCAATCTTGTAATTTCTTACACATTTGTACATCTTGCATTATATTTGCATCTCTAGGAAAATCCTCACTGATACTCGCATAAAGCTTTTTCAGTTGTATACATTATTCATTAGTTGTACTTTACATTATATTTTACTAGTTTCAAGAGATTTCTAAAACCTAACATATTTAACTTATTAGTAACTCAAATTTGTGTCCTTTTATATACATAATTCTCATACATAAATTATACACATTATATGATTATTGTATACACAATAATTCTGCAATTATATAAATAATAATTGTATTATATTTTGCTCCATTAATTTTATTACTTGTGGTTTTTAAATTTAATGCACACTCCTTGACTTTGAGATATTTTTTTCTTTCTTTCTTTGGCACAGGGTCTCACTATGCATGCAGCCCACATTCACAGTGATCTTCCTGCTTTTTGCCTCCCACTTACTGGGATCACAGGCATGAGCCACCACTTCCGAATTGCGTCACCGGCTCAGCGCACCCGCAGGTGGGGCCATTTGTTTCCCATAAGTTCATATGCTGGACACTTGGCTGTAGTGTAGTGACATCGAGAGACAACTGAAATTTAAGAGGTGGGTGCATGGAAGGTGATTATATGCCATGCACTGCTAGAAGAAATTAATGCAGTTTCATGGACCCTGGTCGGAGCGCAGGAAAGAGCAGGTGGGGAGGAGCAAGGCCGGCCCTGCATCCTCTACCTCAGTCCTGACCGTATGCTTGCCCCACAGAAATGCTGTCCGCTGTGTGCCTCTCCCAGATCCCAACGGAGGCCGGTACCTTGCTATTGGAAATTCAGAGCTGGGAGCTAAAGGAAATTCTTCTCATTGAAGCAACTCAGCTTTGGGTATTTCGTTATGACAATAGAAACACATTAGTACATATGCTTAGTCCCACTGTCTGATACTCCTTATGTGAACCATTACATTTTGCTGAAATATTTTCTTTGATTTCTACTTTCAAAACAGATGCTTTGTGATGGAACTCCTGAAGCTTTTTGCTCAGAGAGTATTTATTTTATCCTTATATTAGTGAGGTACCTTCGGGTATCATCATCTATAGATAACTGACCTTAAATAAAATTCTACTATATTTTAAGTGTTTCTGCAGTGCATTGAATACCAGTTACAAATTTTAGACATGTTGTACATTAAATACATTTTAAGTATATAGAAGATTTATAGTATACATGTGAGGTAAGCATAATAAAAACAAAGGTGGAATTTGCATCATTGCATTTACTTGTCAAAGAAATGAAATTTAGATGTGATTGAACAGCTGTCCCTTCTCACTAAAGAGAAATGAAATCCTGACAGTTATGTTTTTGTGTTGTTTTTATTTTTTAGAATTTACTAAACATAAACTATATTCAGCAATGTAAATTCCACTTCTTTGACATTTATATAAATGGGACTAGCTGTATGTGTGAAGCACCTCCATTTCATTTCACTTATAATCCTAGGAGTCTTCAATCTTTAAATCTGGAGAGGTATGTCATTTATTTTCATTACTATAGGGTATTTACAGTAGAATAGCTCTAAACATATTTATCAGTTCCCTGTTGGCAACATGTGGTTTTAGGGATTTAGCTTCATTTTAAAAATTGCAGCAGCTCTGCAGCCTGCCTTCTGGGGGATGTGGAAGTTTCTTCCAGGGGAACAGCTAGGATGGATCCCTGGCTCACACCTCAGGCTCCCCTTCACCTCTAGGATATAGTTTTAGCTTATTTTTCAAAGTGATTCCAATGATTCATTATTCCTGTCAGTATGGGTTTTCTTGTTGCACACCCTTACCAACATCACATAAGCCTTGTGTTATTGTATTTGTTGCCAATCTGATATACTGCAGAGTGTTTCATTTCTATTCTGTTGGCTAAATACCTCTCACATTTTTGGTAGGGAGAGGGACATTCAGAAATCATTTTCTTATAGCCTCTGAACAGTAGTTTCTATTGTTTCATAATTCATCTTATTTTTTCCTGCCTTACTCTACTGGATGGATGTAATTTTATTTGCTTCATTTTAAGAATACAAAAGGTCTTAGGAAAATAGGCATCACATATAAAGGTGCAATAAGTGTGCATTTTTTCTTCTATCAGATTGAGATTCTATCAATCAGATTTACTGATTTTAAAGTCAAGGTCAAAGGGGCCGAGGAGATAGCTCAATAGAATAAGTGCTTGCCTGGCAAACACAAGGTCTTGAGTTCAATCCCCAGTACAGTAAGTAAATACTAGCAGCTGGCAAGATAGCTCAGTGGAATAAGTACTTGCCTATCAAGTGTAAGGTCATGAGTTTGATCCCTGGTACCACTAAAAAAAAATAAAAATGAATAAATAAAAAGTAAGAATAAAAACTAAAGTCAATGTTTAGTGTTAATTTGTACTGAATAGTATTTTCTTCATCTTTTGAGATAGGTAGCAATGTAAAAATGTAGATTCATATAATTATAAAAATCATGATATTAATTTTGATAAAACGGCAAAATAATTAAAATAAAGCAAGATAATCTTTTGAATAAATGATGTGGGAAAAATCAGACAATCCCATGCTCCACTACAAACTCTATCTGTACTGCATGCCACACAGAAATATGAATCTTTCTCCCAAACATGGCATCGCTAATGGTCTTGTTGATTTATATGAAGATAATTTGTTATAGAAAACATCAAAAAACACAGTTTACAAAGGAAAACAGGATGAATTATACTTCAGTAAGCAACTTCTGCTCTTCAAAAGAGATTATTGAGATAGTTAATATGCAGGCCTTGGATGGGGAAAACATTTGCAAATTACAGAAATTTGTAAAAACACCTACAAACTCGGAAAAGAGTAAAAATAAGCAGAATAATGAATATTTTTTTAAAAAATGATCAAAAAAATTCCACAGACAATTTACCACAATTATGTACATGACAAATTAGCACATGAAATGATGTTTGAGTGTCATTCATGAAATGTGAACCTGCACCACCGTCAGGTACACTGTAAGCCACCACATCTATGAGAAGAGCCAAAGCCTACCACAGTTGGCGAGGACAGAGCACAAATACACGGGCTTCCCATGCATTGCTAGTGGGAACATGAAACATCAAACCACTTTCAAAACAAATCTAGGTGTCTTGTTTTGCACAACGGCAACGAATATCTACACTATGGTTTAAGAGAAACAAAAGCAGGTCTTCATGTAGAAACTTGTACAGGGATTACTTAAAACAGACAAAAGCTAGAAATAACCCAGATATGCATCAACAGATAGGGAGATGAAAGCAATGATCGTATATCTAGCCAGCGAGTAGCACTCAGCAATGGAACACAGAGAACTGGTAATACATAGAGTAATGTGACTGCGTCTGCAAATTACAGCACAGAATGGTGGAAACCACGTAGCTAAAGGGTCAGCAGTGATATTACTGGAATGATAAAATATTTCTGAAAACATCCATCGGCAGTGAAGGTTGTTTGGGAGTGAGACAGCAGGGTAGAAAAGCGTGGAATATAAGAGGAATCACCCGGAGGTGACGGTTATGTTTACAATTTGACTGCGGTGCGGTGAGAACCCCACAGCTCTGCACATGAGCCAAGATGAATAAAACTGTACATTTGATCCTGCATATGTGAATGTATGCCACTTATACTTCAGCAAAGTTATAGAAAAAGAAACCACTAACTGGAAAATATGGAGTGCTTTTGCCCTAAGATGGGAAGCACAACAACTAGTTAAGTCCTGCGGATAGAATTCTGGATCAATTAGTCATACAAAAGAGAAAAACGAAGCTTAATATTTACATATATTATAAACGAGCAATATCAGGTTAATTTGATTAACTTGATAGTAATAAAATTTAAAAGTTTAAATTGGACCTAATTAATATTAAAAATTTTGGTCTCAAGCTACAGAAATAAAAAAGTAAGATATAGAGCATGAGAATATATTTGTAATACATTTATCCGGCATGGATCAGTATTCTGAATAAATATATATATATATATATATATATATATATATATATATATATATATATATATTCCCATAAGCCAGTGATAAAAACAAAACCAATTGTTTTTAAATAAGCCACAAGTTTGGAAGGCCTTTAGCAAAGTACACCATAGAAATACCCTAAAATCAAATGAAAAGCTGTTTAACATTATTGATTCCCAGGACTTATAAATCAAATCCATCAACTACTATAAAAGCTAGAGTATCTAAAATATAAAAAGTAACTATGTAATATCAAGTGTCAGAGAAGATATAAGGAGTCTAGAACATGCTAATTAATATTTGTGGAAGTGTGCTGAAAACTTCTCCTCATTTGCTCATTAAGCTAAACCTGCACAGGCTTCAGGTCCGGGAGCGCTGGTCCGTTATTCGGTCCTGCAGCAAGCAGGAGTCCATTTGACTGTAATACAAAGATAATGATGTGTAGCCCAAGTTTAGAACTTAGAAATGTAAAGAAAATCCTCAAACATACAGGAACAATGCATGTAGGAAGCAGCCACTGCCTTTAGGGCTGAGCTAGACAATTCTAGAAGAAGTAGCCGCTGCTCAGGAGAAAACCATCGAGGTCCACTGGATGCAGGAGCAATGCCGCGGCCCCCTGCCCAACTTGCCGGGCCGCTTGCTCCTTCTCCACCATGTCTCTCCATACTGCTGGGGACAGCTGCTCTTGGAGAGAGGTCTCATTGGAAACTATCCTGCAGAATTCTCCTGCCAAGGAAAGATGCTGGTTACAGGGTGCTATCGCCTGGAGCATTGGCTATCAAGAGAGCATGCTAGTCTATGGGCAGATGCTGTTTACTTTGTCGGGTATGAGTCGGAGACTGGAGATCCTGGGGGTGTCGGAGAGGAAGCCTGGAGAAGTTCACAGGCCAGAAACCCAGTCAGCCCGGAGGCCACAGAGAACCCCACCCCTGCAGTGTGTCTCTGGCGCCCTCTATTGACAAAGTTGAGCATCCTGGTTGACAAAGGAAACATTTAGTCCAGATCCATTTTGATATAGCAGACCAGCATACATTGTTATGTAATTTTGAAAGAAAAACAGATCTCATATTCCCTATAAAATTTTTACAATAATATTTATCACAATTTTATTCATAGGGGGTTTGGTTCAGGAAGAGAGAAAATGAAAAACAACACTAAAATACACTAACAAAACATCAGATAAACACTGTGGGGTATATTCACAGAAAGTTATGCTGTACATTTAAGTAAAGACCACACGAGGTGGGTGTAAAATTAAAAAACATGCTGGGTGAAAGAAGTAGGGCTGGAAACAGGACATTGTATGATGCCTCATATCAATTATGAAATAGTCGAAACTAATCTGTGGAGCAAGAAAGCAGAATACTGGCCAAATTTAAGTAGAGAAAGAAAGTGAGAACTGAGTGGAAAAAAGCAGGAAGAAATAAGTGTTGTTGTAATAGAGAATTTAATGCACTGAGTGGGTATTTGTTAAATGACTGTCTCGATAGTTTTGCCAAAACTCATCAAACTGCACAATACTTAGTATATATGCATTTCACTACTCGTAAGTGAAAAATTTTACACATGTGTACAGAAGAACTGAGTAGTGTTTATAAAGTTATTCAGATACGATAATAAGAAACATACATATAAATCAAATCCATTTTTTCCTACGGAAAAGTTATGACACAAAGAAATACCATTTGATTTAGTTTTATTTTAGCTGAAGATTACACATTTTCCACACATTTAAATCAAAAAGCAAGAGGGGGCCAGCCTGATAGCTCAGTGGACCAAAGCTCCTGCTTAGGCAGAGCGCAGGAGCAGGAGTTTGATCCCCAGCTTGCTGGTGTGCTGAAAAGGCAATTGAGGCTGGATGGGGTGGGGCGCGCCTGTAATCCCAGCATTTGGGAGGCTGAAAACAGGAAAATCTCTATGAGTCCAATCTACGTAGTGAGACTCTGTAGACCCTTTTCTGTCCTAAATACAGAAAAAAAGGAGCAGAATTTTAAACATGATCAAAGACCTAAAGGTACGCTACAAGCCCACTATTACCTAGCCTCTTAATTCCTATGTTTTGGTGGCTATTATATCAGTTTCAAGGGCAAATGAGAGCATTTATGTAAGTAATTTTCATTTCAGGGGAAAGATTTAAATTTCAAATAATAGTAACAAGACTTGCTGACAAATACAAACTTCCCTAAACTGTGAGGAAGAGCAGAACATGGACCTCATTTTCTCTTTTTCTTGTTATGCGAGGCACATTAAAATGAATCAGAAAAGATTATCCAGTTATTGTGACCTACATAACACACGATTGCCAAGGGGAATAAAAATGAGTTTAATCTATTTGAACGGATTGCCAATGAAGAGTTTTTTTCTTTTTTTAGCTGCTCAGCTGATAGCTTTGAATAATTATATAGAATTAATGTATCAGAGACAGAGTCAGCATGATTTTTACAATATAATGATCCAGCCATTAGAATTGCAAGGTGATGTCCAGAATAGATTTTTGCAAGAAAATTGAACACATTTGCTGAATTCGTTTGCTGTGCTTACCTCTATCTGCCTATGTGCAAATTGCCAAGACAGCTTTTTGTAAAGGAAAACATGAATGAGGGTGTGATATGAGTTATAAATGATGCAAATATGGCAGTCAAATCTAATTAAAAAATTACATTGTATCAAAACAAATCTAAAAGTCAAAGGTCGAGCCACGATTCTTAATGTCCTTGCGCTTTCCGTTTCCAAGAAATGGATGACCATGATCTCAGTATTATCACAGTCATGACACAGAAAAACAGTCCTTCATGTGTCTTCCTTTTCATGGTCTGGGAAGGACGTGTCTGAGAAGTGCGACGTCGCTATACTTAAGGACCAAAGTAAGAACAGCACCTTCTTCAGCACGCAAAGCACTGATAAATAAACCTATGGTTTATAAAAGAAAATCTCAGATATTCATGATAGCTATTTCCACATGTGATTTGCTTGCTTCTTGTTTTTTTTTTTTTTTTTTTTTTTCTACCAGGGTCTTTCGGGCATTATATAGGAAAACTTGAAGATATCTAATGAGCGCATGTAATAGAATGTGAACATACTTAAGTATATTAGAAAGTGTGTTTTACCCAAAAGATTAAATGAGGCCTGTGTTTTGGTTTTTCGTTTTCAAACATGTGAACAATTAAGTGGAAAGGCGTTTATATTAAAAAGACCATATCTTGAAAGTTTTCCTGGGTTTTTTTTTGGTAGAACTGGGGATCGAACTCAGGCCCTTGCGCTTGCCAGAGAAGCGCTTACTCCACTGAGCTGTCTCCCCAGCCCTTCCTTAATGGTTTCTAAAATAGATTTCCCAGGACTATTAATTTTTCTTCTTAACAAAAGATATAAAATATATGTATTTTTCACAAACTTTTTCCTTTTTAAATTACTTCTTTTTTGAAATACAAATAACTTGTGAGATATAATACTCTGTAGTACAAATTCCTGTAGAAAATTTTGTGCATAATAATGTATCTGAACATTATTTTAAATTCTTATCATCATATTATATAAATGCCAAACTAAACTTTGAGTGTTCCAATAATATTCTAAGGCAAAACAGGTAATTCCAAAATGTTATTGTTCTAATAAATGGATTTATTGCTTAAAGTTTCATATTAGAATATTATGAAGCAACTTACATCAGATTGATTTATCTACCTACTACAAAATGTATTATTATCTTGATATAAGTATGAAAGGTATGAATTTAAGTAGAAATTATCATAAGGAAGATACTTCAAATTATGGTACGGTAGGAGTTATATAAGTAAAAATAACTGGTATTTTTTCCCTTTGGTACCAGGGACTAAACTCAAGACCTTGTGCTTGCTAGGGAGGTGTTTATGCCACTGAGCTATCTCTCTGACCCATAACTGGTACATAATTTTGGCAACTTTATACCATAGTGACTTTTTTGGTTTGACCCAACCTCAGTGACCAAACAAAAGAAATCACTTTAGAATAAGAAAACCTGACTGATTTTCTTGGTCTAAAATGTTATCATTATTAATATTCTGAAAATCATTTTGGTCGTATTTGTTTTCTGAATATTGTGATATGGCTCAAATGTATACCCATGTGCATTTGCTATATTTGGGCTTTGGCATCTATATTTACATTTTTAAAAGAGAACACAAAACAGTGTAAAACAGTTAGAAATGATACAGAATTTTACTAACAAAATAACAGGAATTCAACAATGGTTGTTAAATTATATGTTATCTTCAAATTTGTTATTCAGATTACCAGATACAAACATGCAAAATCAGGGTTTGTTATTATTCTTGCTATTTTATTTTATTTATGTATTTGGCATGGCGTCTGACTATGCAGCTTGGAATTGTAATGACCCTCCTGTTTTCAGGCTCCCCAGTGCTGGAATTACAGGCAAGTACCACCAGGCCCAGACTCAGCGGCCAGCTCATCACACCCGGGGCAGGGCTGGTGCAGCATGTGGTAAAAGGGATCAAACCCTGGTCCCTGTGCTTTCCTGTCTACTGAGCTATCTTACCAGCCCAAAATTGGGTTTTGAAAAGGTGAAAGGAAACCAAAAAGGTGAAGAAAAACAAAAGCTAAAACTGCTCCTTTCAATAGACCATCAGAAATCAGCAGTATGATATCAAAGGTATCCTGCACATATATATAAATGCATCTTGTTCCTTTTTTGGCCCTTTCCTTATTCCAGTGTTTCCTTCTCATTGAACAGATTCTTTCCATTTCATGATATCAACTGTATCTTTCAGATTATATTTACTCTTTCAGGATCTTACACTAATGAGAAAATATGATGTTTGCACGTGCAGTCTGATTTATTTCCTTTGCATCTGAGATGAATCTATACTTCAAAAAGGAAGAAATACAGGTATTTGTATTTTCATGCAAATAAATGTATGACAAAATGTTCAACATCATTGATCACTCAAGAGATGGAAATTAAAACAACACTGAGATTCCATCTTACCCCAGAAAGAGTGGTTATCATCAGAACGTCAGCCAATGACAAATACCAGAGGGGCTATGGAGAAAAAGGAACCCTTCTGCACTGCTGGTGTGAGTGTAGACTGGTACAACCACTGGGGAAATCAGTATGGAGATTCTTCCAAGATCTTAAATTAGGAGTCCCATTCAACCTCCTGGGTAATTTTCCAAAAGAACTGAAGTCATCATACCACAGAAATAAATGTTTACCCATGTTTACTGCAGTGCAATTTGTCATAGCTAAGTCTTGGAAACAGCCCAAATGCCCATCAACTGAAGAATGGATAAAAATGATGGGGTATTTTTACAATGGAGTATTACTCATCTATCAAAAGGTTAAACTTGAGGTTTTTGTAGGTAAACAGATGCAACTATCAACATTTTTAAAGAGTACTTACAGGGCCAGTCAAATATCTCAGTGGATTAAATTGCCTGCAAACAGGTGCAGGTGCCAGGGATTTAGTCCCTGGGCCTGTAGTGTTGGCCTCACCCTTGGGGCTCAATGAGAAGGCAATTGAGACTGGGTATGGTGGTGCGCACCTGTAATCCCAGCTCTAGGGAGGCTGTAAACAGGCAGATTACTGTGAGTCCAATATGATAGTGAGGCCCTGAACACCCTGTAGACTCTTCCCTAAAATAAACAAAGTATTTACAAATCATAAGTGTAGTCATTAGTCTCAAATTGACTAGACCTCTCTAGGTTCAAAAGTTCCAGTTCTTAGAGTCTGATTTTCATTAACAGTTTTACATTGTCAGTCTAAAGAAAACCAGTTTATTCTTTATCTATTCCACCTTTTCTCTGGGTAGTCTCTAAGACTGAACTTAAATTATCCAGTTATATTTGGAAAATATAATTATATTTCAAATAATTTCATCCTATTTGGATCTATTTCATCTGAGACTGAAAACATGAAATTGTGTTAGGCTGTTAAATGTTTTCTTATATGCTCATCTTTATTGAAAATAAAATGTTGTTATTTTTCTATTGAAAATTCTCATTTTCTTTGTTAGTTGTAAGATAATTAAAAAGAAGAGATAGGGCCGGGGAGATGGTTCAGTAGAATAAGCACTTGCCTGGAAAGCACAAGGGCCTGAGTTCAATCCCTGGTTCTGCCAAAGAAAGAACGAATACATAAATAACTAAATACATGAAGAGATGAACAAAATAGGAATTTAGTATGCCCATTTTTTCCTATGATGCAAAAGCATACTTTTTTTAGTACCCACAACTATATCAGTTGGTTCATTCTCTTTTTTTCTATTTCCTGTGAAAGCATCCATTCATAAAAAAAGATTTTTATTTACTTCAAACATTTTTTGTTAATCTTATTCAAATTAATACATTCAACAAGTTGCATTATTTAAATAAGTATGTTTTGATCGGGCTTGTGAGCTCTTCTGGTTTCAATTCTGTTCTATCACTTCCCAGCCACAGTACAGATTGGAGATCTGGTCTTTAATTTGGAAAACACCTTCTATCTAAAATATACCAGTCACAGCATGTTCTATATGTTGCTGGATTTGATTTGTTTATATTTTTAACAATACTTGCACCAATATTTATGAGCTTTTCTGAGGTTGTTTAGCAGAACGAGAACCACATTTGTCCTATGAAGCCTAACTAAACTCAGAGCCTTTGAGTCTGCTCCTAGTGCCCAGTGCATTATGGGGTTTTCTTCGCTGGACAATAGAAATAGGCATTATCATGAGCTCACTGAGCTCCACATGTTATTCACCCTAAGACTATACTGATTTCCCCCCCCCCCCCAGCTTCTGGTAGTTTCCATCCATGCATAGACACTGAACAGTGAGTGCGCTAACCTATATTTAAGGTAGATACTCCAGATAGTTGGGGCTTTCTTTTCTCTCTGGAACATTCTCTTTTGCAGTGCTCTTGTTTGTAAACTTTATTTTCTGTGGTCTCCTGTACTCTGAGCACCACCTCTTCAACTCAGGGATCCGCCGGGCAAGCTTGCCTTATCTCTCCTTCCACCTTTCCCCAAACTCCTTCAAGCTAGTGAGCTGTGGGAAGCAGGTGGCTGGTGGCTGGAGAGGGTGCACCTCCCCAACTTTAATCTCTCAGGGATCGCTATTCAATGACTCCCACTCACCCTCCTAAGATAAAACACGACTTTACATATTCTGTGTCACTACTTTTCTTAGTTGTTGATAGCACATCATACTTGTGATTCTAATTGTTTGTGTGACACAGAACTCACACTCTATTGTACCTGTGTTTTATAAGTAAATCCTAAATCATGTTGTCCTTGCATAATTTAGTTTCAATAGTCTATTTGACTACAGAAGGTTATCTTCTTTCAAATAGAAACAGCAGCCTATGTATGAATGATACAACTCAAATACCTGGTCTCATTTAACTACTTGGTGGTAAGCAAGATTCCTTCCATTATTCTAGTTTAACTCATTGTTAAACTAGATTGTTCTCCCATGCCAGTTTAGCTTAAGTGTTTAATCAACTCTTGAGTAATAGAAGAGATGTGGAATTCCAGTGGACTGATGCGTGTTTTTACTGAAAGCATCCTTTTTTTTTTCTTGTACACTTGGGTGTACTCATTAGGATATGATGATTGTGTGAGATATGAGAACCAACTTAGGGGAAGTTGCTGTCTGTAGTTCTTTCTATACATGTTGACCTTATCTTCCATTTGACCTGAATACATGTAAGAAAAATATTTTTTTCATTATAATTCATTTCCTTAAAGTTCTCAGCAGGATAAAAACTGAAGACATTTAATGTTTATTGAGCAAAGGAAAATTAACCAGGCCTAGAACAATGTGTTAATTAAATTAGTATCCAAGACCTCTTTTTCTAAATTGAACAACAAAACATAGAAAGATCAAAGAGGACCCTGTCACACAAAAATGGAAGTTTTTGATGCTGTGCCAAAAAATAGATGAATATGAAATGAAACACAATAAAATATGAAAATTGTTATGAATGTGATTTTCAGAAGAAAAATACAGCACAACTGAAATTCATGCTTCATTCCTGTAATTAGCTACTATTTATTTTCCATTTAAAAATGATATCACTTGCTTCCAGATGGGCAACACATTGTTGTGCTTTTGAAAAGTGATATAAATATCAAGATTTTCATTTCTAATAATAAACTAGACTAAATGCCATAACATTTCACCTTCCAAAAACAATTTAAAATGCTGGATGAAATTGTCTTCTTGCATTGGATGTGCACCTTTGGCCCAGAATAATAAATGGAGCTTTCTAAAATATTTTCATGTGCTTACCTCACATAGCAAAGATCACGTAAATTATGAGAAATCTCCATTTTATACCCTAGATAATTATGTAGTTTACATGACATTTTACAGAGACTCATGCTCTACAGTTCCTGAATCTAATTAATCCTTTGTCTAGGAATGCCCTGCGAAAGGCATTCAGCAGATTAGGTCTCTTCCTCAGAGAATAAATTATTTGACCATTTACTTGAGTGGCTGATTGACAAGGGAATTAACTGGTCACTTTCCTCCTTTCAGAAGTCTCTCTGAAGCTTCTGAAAGAAAAGGTGTTCTGCAGGCTAGAAATTTAACTACTTCATAGTATGCAGCTACTGGGGAAGAACTTTCACCTGACACATCATTTAGCTTCAATGGAGGCACAGAACAGTATTTTAAAGAATGTTTATATTCATAATTTTAATGAATGAATGGACCTATTCCATGTGTCCATCCTATTCCCAGGCCTCCACTTTTCATTTGATATTGTGTCTATACTAATCCACAAATGAACAAAATGTTTTCAAAATTCTTAAACATGTAGAAAGAATTCAACCCTCTTCCTCGGTATATGTGTATACAAAAGATCAAACCATCCTCCTGAACTTTCCATAAAGTTCACAAATGAATACTGCTTTGGCTTTTAATCTAAAATCTCAGTCAAGTTCCTAGTATCTGATTCTCCTCTAATATATGTTTGATTAATATTATTCATACACTTTTCATACCCTTCCAATATTATTTTCATTATCAAACTAAAAGGTTTCAATTAAGAAAACGTTACTTTCATTAAGCCAAAGAGAATTATAGATACAGAAATCTAGGTTGTATGGTGATCCTGAGACAATAGTTGTAATTTAGAGACCAGGGGAGAGTTTATAGAAGGGAAAAGTGAAAGGTGAACTTTGAAGACTAAGTAGGATTTTGATTGGAATGAGGCACAGAATTTCAGGCAGAATTAAGCTCACAAGTCTCCAAAGGAATTATCATTGATTTCCAAGTGGGATGTGGAAAAATCAAATAGCGTGGCTAAGTTGTGCTGAGAAGTAAAGTTGTTAAAAGTTGAGGTCATGGACTACTAAATATCTGTCTCTGAACTTGGGCTTTCTTTTGTAGGTTGCAGAGATGCACTGAGGTACCCTGGGTAAGGTGAGTCTTCAACACCTCAGCAAAAGAATTCTTGTGTAATGAAAGAAATCAAAATAACATTTGTTGACTCCAGTCAATGTTTCTGTCACTTTCTTGAATCCTAACACAGTCCAAGCTGACTCTTAATCTATAGTAGAAATCTAAAATATGACATACAAATGTGTAAACAATACCTAAAGAAGCTTTATACAGTGCTGTAAGTCACAGAAGCAGTAAGTGAATGGAAATGAAGATGGAAACTATAGAACCAAAGAAACTTTGGGAGGTCCTAATGACAATTTAGGTGAAAGTTAGAAGGTAACAGTGTAAGCTTGGTGCTTGGTACCAACAACAACAACAAAAAAAGGTAATGATAAAGGTAGCTTTCGTAGAAAATTTAAAAGGAAGTGAAAGTTTCGAAGAGTCATTGTTGAAAATATCTGAGGGACAAGAAACAGGCAGTAGACCCTGAAATGCCCTTGCTTTGTCTTGGTTGTCTCAAGTGATGCAGTATAATCCAGGCTTGTTCTGAAAAGAAAGCTCTGACACTGCTGTTCACCATGCTTTTAATTTTTTTTCTGGTTTCTATATATGTGGAATAGGTAGGAATACAGGAGTGTGTTGTAGTCTAGAGAAGGGTGTCTGTTCACCAGGTGACAGTAAGGTAAATTATTATTGGCTGGCAACAATTTGTTAATGGTTTGTCTATTCTCCATCACCCATCCTGGAGGAAGAGATGCATTGTGGTTATTGAGGTTTTTAAAATTTTTTTTTGATTTTTAATTTTTGTTTTGTTGAAGTACAAATATCAGTGAGACAGTTTTAAGATACCTTGACAAGATGGATTTGATAAATTAATACATTGCAAACTGTTTTCATAATGTTTTGGTATCACAGAAGGTGCATACATGATATTATACTTACAGACATTATTAAACTGTATGTCTCTTATCAGTAAATTAAGAGTATAGCTGTTTGCGTATCTTATTTTTATACCTGAATTATATCAAAGATTTATAATTAATACTTTGTACCTTGTTATTTTCCTAGTGGTTGTCCATAGTACTAGAAGCCGACATAATATCCTGTCCAACCACTATTAGTGCAAATCTTGCCTCTCATAGAATTATGTAGAAGCATGGCATTATCTATCCCAACTGTATTGTCTATACACACACACATCATGATTCTTCTTTATATAACCCTTCCTTTGCCTAGACCTGTCAAAGATGGGCACTCCATTGTCATTCAACTAATTTAGTTGCCTGTAATCACAAATCTATTTTTCCAGTTATGTTTATTCTGCAACATCTATGTTTCAAGACTGCATATTATCCAACATACATTTTTGTGGGTATTAAATATTGGAAGCTGTCAGATAGAAAATCTGCAAAAGCAAATGGACTTGTTATACAGGAATGGGATGGGGGGATTTTCCTCCTTCCTCTTTGTTTTAAATTATACAATTGAGAATCATGGCACATAGTAAGGGTAGAATTGGGAGACAACTTCAAATCTGGAAGTAAAGGAGGGTCTGATAAAATTGGATCTAATTTTGCACATTGGATTTGAGGATGAAATAGGAGCTTTCTGTTCTCCACTTAAATTGAAGTATTTTCCTGAAATAACTCACTACACCTATTAGAATGTCTTTTAGCAGAAGACAAAGGATGGCAAATGTTGTTATGGATATTATCCATTATCCTTATGGATAATAGTATGGAAACTGGGTGTGGTGGTGCACACTTAAAATCCCAGCACTTGGGAGGCTGAAAATAGAAAGATCACTATGAGTAGTGCGACCCTATAGACTGTACTACATGCATTAAAAAAAGAAAACAGTACAGGGACTTCTCAAAATATTAAACCTAAGGCTGGTGTGGTTTTTACCTAGATGTTTCCTCCTAACCCTCATGTGGTCATAGAGATTTTTAGGAGTTGGCTGAATCTAGGGTGTTGATTGATTTTGTGATGTAATACTGGGATTAAGAATGGGCTGGATCAGTTCACTGATTATATTGGCCCTGTCCTAATCCCGGTAGTCTGGATACAAATATAAGGGGCAGAAAGGGGCTTTTCTCTTCTCATGTCTCTGTTGCTGTTTTTGCTATCTTCCAGCCGTATGACCTATGACCCCTCTGCCCTGTCCCACTCTGCCTTGGAGCCAGCTGATAATGGACTGAAACCTCTACAAACTGTGAGCTAAATATACATTTTCTATTTTAACCTGTCAGATATTTTGTCTCAGCAATAAATATCTAAGACATGGGTTAAGCAGTTCCATAAAATACTGGGCATATATCTAAATGGTATAATGTTTCAGTTAGATAGGACACGGGAGTTCTTAACATCTATTGTATAAATATGATGACTATAGGTAAATGTAACATCTATTTGATAATTACTAGGAGAACAGACTTTAAATTTTCTTACAAAAAATTTGATGTAAAAGATATGATAGATTGAAGCAATCATTCCATTATGTACAGAAAATTATCACTATGTGCCCTAAAATGTATACATTTTTTTCAATTAAAAACATTTCTTAAAACAATCATTTGTGAAAGCAATTTGTGTAGAGTTGCATGTACAGAACAGATTTTCCTTTACCAAACACATTCCTTCATATACAAATTTGTAGAAAAATTGTATAGATAGAAAAATGATGAATCTCTCTTTTCACTTAGTAGGCCTTACCTCTACAGGGCTCCCGTGTAGCAGTTGAGACAGACCGCAGAGCCTACTCTACTTGAGTCTTCAGAAGTTAAGTGACTAATGCAGGATGACACAGATGGGTGATAGTGAGGCAGATTAGCACATGGAAACCTGGCAGGACAGCTGGTTCTCACTGGCCGAGCATGGCAGCCTATCCGTCAGGGCCAAGATGCAGGCTCAGAGCAGCTTCGTGAAGATGTGACCTCGGGGAAGGGTTTGAAATTGGTTCCCACTGCCTTCCATCCTTGCTGAGTCCTGCTGTGCTAAAGGGTATATATTGTCTTCTTTTGCTTCAGGGCACTTCCCTTCTTTTTCTTCTTCCTCTTCTTCTTCCTCTTCTTCTTTTTCTTTTCTTCCTCTTATTTTCTTTTACATTTAAATAAATATTAAACTCTTACTTGATTAGTTGTCCCATCCAATCCTTTGAATAGCACAAGGACCTGGAAAGGACCATAAGCCACCCCACTGTCGAATAATAGTTCAGTAGACCCACAAATTGATGTCATCCTTGAAACCTGGATTCTCATTCACACAGGCAACATCAATCACCTCCTCTTAGTGTATATCATAAGAAGCTTTAACACCTTACACAACTAGGAAGATTACTAGTGATGTGGATTCTAGAGGTGGTATAATTTCACAACACCTATCCATAATTTGACAATATTACAAAGAATGTGTCTTGTTTTATTGCATTCAGGTTTTGGCCTCAATCACTGCATAAATCATCACTTCTGTAGTAGGATGACATGATGAAAAGCAATCGCCTCTGGAGTTTGTTGGTCTTTTATTCATATGAACAAAATATTAAAGGAATGACGGGTGGCATCGTGTGACTACATATATCTCACGCAGTCCTCCTGCCTTTATAGGACAAAGTTTCACATCCACCAGTAAATTAACCACTATGGGTAGGGAGCAAAACAACACAAAACAAAAACAAAACTTACCCTTTAGAGCAGATTACCATGTTCCTCCTCAAGCCAAAAACTGTGACTAAGAGAGTGAAAATATTTTGATTGATTCAAGCCTGTAATAGCCCACATTTGAAACTGGATGAGTCCCATTTAATCATCAAATTAGGGTATTTTTGGAAATAGGCTGTGGAAATTGATGCCAGTACATAAATAAAATGTGTTCTGTGGCTAATAAATTCGATTAGTGTTGACTCAGTTGTCATGTTATGGATCCAAAAACCCAACATATTCCTGCAAAAATTTCCACTTGTGGACAGGGCAAGGGAAACTGCAGACACAAACATGAGAGGACATGAGGTTGGCATTTCTAATACGCCCTGTAGCTAATTTTACTTTACCTTAATTTGTAAATGAATAAGATATTCTATACATTTATCCAGAAAAAATGATTTTAGTAGCTATATATTAATAACAGATATATGTATGCATTTTGTCCTATTTAAAGTTAGTATGAATGAAAGCTAAAAACTAAGGAAGATAGATAAACATGAACAACATTAGCTAGGGATTATAGGTATTTATCATTCAAAGTAATAGGAGTTTGTTAATCATTGAAGCAGTTCTAATGTCTTCATTAAACTTCCACTGCAATCTGTGCAGCATTTATGTTTCGTAAATGTCACAAAAAGGTCTTGTTTCAATTTGTGCTGGAATTTTCTACAGCCAACAATTTACTCAAATAGTACCTGGTTGAAATAAATACACCCCTAAATATAACAAGCTTTCCCTTTGGTTTGTAGTTTATTTTATAACCTATTTAATTTTAAATTATGTAGGCTTTATGATGAAAGAACATCATCAAGTTAACACATAAATAATGTTGTAACTAGAAGACCAAAGGATTAAAAATGAAATGTTACTGCACCTCATTTTTTAAAGTCGGCTCCCCTAAGCATGGTATCCATGCTTTTGTTTCCACCCAAAGTCTATACTACATTAGGACAGCTCAAATTGGAAAGAAAATTACTATTACTTTTTCCTGAAAAACAAATTTTTTCACAGTATGTCATGTGTGTTGACCAAATCTAGTTCACACCTTTGATAACTGTAGTGAAAACTTCAGGTTTACTTACATCTTCTACCCTTATGAGCTAGATTTATAGTACTTAGTTTTGAAGAAATACCTTATGTTTTACAGAGAAAGTTTTTAGGACATATTTTTGTAAGTTAAAATGTATGTGGATAAAAAGATATTATAAATCTGTATATAACATTTTTGCTACAATAATTTCAGGCTAATAGAAAAATATAAAAAATAGCATAAAGAATTGTTATATATTGCGTATGAGTCAGTCTATTATTATCCTACCTTAATGTGCTATATTTGTCACCATTAATGAACCAACACTGATACATTATTAGTAATGTAAGTTCATAGTTCATTAAGACTTATTTAATGTAATATGGTATTTTTTGTGTTCTGGGTTCCCATTTCATATACGTTACTTTATTCTTGACTATGGGCTTCTCTAAACTACTGCAGTTTCTGCAGGCTTACTTTTTTGGAATGATCTTAATAATTTTGAAAAATACAGTATTTTGTTGAATGACATCTTACTGATTTTTGTTTGATAGATTCCTCAAGAGTCTGCCAAATAGCTCAGTGGATGAAAGGAGCTGTAAGCTGGCGCAGGGGCCAGGGCTTGATCCCCAGGTCTGCCATGCCAGCGCCATCCCTGGGGCATGTTGAAATAGGGATTGAGACTGGGGGTGGTGTCTCGCACCTGTAACCCAGCTCTTGGAATCTGTAAACAGGTGGATCACTAGAGTCTGATCTAGTAGTGAGACTCTGAGCCCCACTGGAAACTCTTCCCTAAAATACAAAAAAAAAAAAAAAAACCCAAAACAAACAAACAAAAAAAAAACCCAAACAACAACAACAACAAAAACACCAAGGGTTATATACCTAAATGAATTAATTTAGATAATGGGTATATGTGACTTTCTTACATTATCCTTATGACTCTTCTATTAGTTGACATCAAATTAAAACAATAAAATTCCAGAAAATATAAAATGATACCATCCCACCATAAACAAACACAGCTGGACTTATTTGAAGAGTAAAATAAATTAAGGTATTCAAAGCAATCATAAAATCTGAACTCTGATCACAGTTTTATTAGATTGATTCAATTCCCTCACTAAGGTCTCAGCACAAATGAAAGAATAAACAATTACATAACTAAAATAAAATTCATTATATATATAGACTAAGCCATCATTTAAAAAAGTGAAAATATTTTCAGCTCAATACAAGTCAAAGAGCTTATCTCTATTAGAGATGCAACATAAGGTAAAAATGTTTAAATTAAAGACATGCTTTCCTTCTGGATCTTGCTTATGCATGATTGGTCAAAGAATGTGAAAAAGGGTAACTATAGTGTTTAACTCTGTGTGTGTGTGTGTGTGTGTGTGTGTGTGTGTGTATGTGTGTGTCTCAGGCTGCCTTGCAAGCAGGTTTGGTGGACAATGTGTAGCTGAGGATTGAACTGCAGTCCCTTGCACCTGACTGGGTTTGCCCAAGCACATGCTTTAAACAACTGAGCCAATGTGAAAGCTCCCCACTCCATTGTTTACCTGAGTCCTTAAAAATTAATTTCTAGATCTAAGTATATATGAATTTTAAACTTCTTTGAAAACTGTTAACTACCTGAAAATGATTTTTTTTTTTTGCTATTTACTTAAAGCATAAGTTAAGGAGCACCTCATTATAAGAAGAACACAGAAAATAGTAATCAGTATTGTTGTAAAGTGTATGCACTGTTCATAATGAAATCTGGATAGGGAGCAACTGTCTATCCCCCCCTAAAAAACCCACAAAGATACAGAAGTTAACAAAAGTGTCCACGTGAATTATGCAAAATTCTTGTCTACTGAAAGAACAAAAGAAGAGCAAACAAACAAAAAAAGACAAAAGAGAAGAAAAAGAAGAGGAGAGTTCCTAAATATCCAAAGAACAGAGAAAGAGATCAAACCTAAAAGGAAAAGAAGAAAAATAAATTTCTGATACAAGTATCTGTCATAGTTCTTATAATGACAATACATTAAAATTCCCAAAACAGTAAATGCTCTACACAAACTGGCAAAAGTCTCAGTAGTCTCAAAATAAGCAACGAAATGAGCATTTAGCATGCAAAATCTGCCTACCTTCATGGGTCATCAGTGTTTGAATTTGAGGATTTGTCTTCCTGGTTTTGTTTGCAGCTGGTTCCGTGCAGTTTTTTCAATGACAGGGACAGTGTGCTCACTCACGTATTTCCACATGTGTGACTGGCACACAGCTGAGGTACAATTAAAACTCCAGTGAGAAAACCACACAGAATCAAAGATGGCTAAGGGAACAAAAAGGGAAAGAATGAAAGGAAACCCTGAAGGAGAAGAGAGTGCTGCCTAGTGAGGAGGAAATAGTCGTGTTCAGGAACTTCTGAACAGTAGGGGCTGGCAGGCAGCACAGCTCGCCCTTGCCCCTGTGGGGCTTGGCAGGGCCATCCCGGGCTCTTGGTCTGATGAGCTACTTAGCACATTTCTTCCACTCCCAAGATGCATCTGGCTTTAAATCATCCTTAAAGAGCAATAATAAATCAAAAGCTAAATTCCTTACAAGGAGCTCTGAATTCATTTTCTGCCCTTCTCCAACTCTTTATTTTCTTACTTAGAATACAAATGGTGACGTTTTTGTACCAGTTTTTGACTTTAGGCTTTCAAGAGACAAATCTTTACTTAAATGATTCTAAAACACCTTCCTCCCAAAGAAATCTGTGGCAGTTTTCTTTTTAGCTTTTGGTAGCAGTTGTATGAAATGCTGTCCATGTCTCTGCCTCTCAAACTGAAATTCTCTTTCTTACCTAGTTTTACCATGCTTCATCTTGGTCTAGGGTCTGTCCACTTCCTGCAGTGAGCTTATGATTTTTCTTTTTATGTCTAACTTATGGCATAAATTATCATATGAAAGCTGTAAACAACTACATTAGTTTTGAAACATGACATGCATTTGGACTTGGAGCACAGAGAATAATCTGGAAAAATTACACAGTTAATAATTATTATCCCTTAGTGAACATACAAAATTTCTCAGAGCACTTGTGAGTGCTGCTGTGTTAACTGTAGTAGCATCTATTTTGTCTTTAATTAGATGTCTTTTTATCTTTGATGATTCATAATTCTTATCTTTAAAATCAAAAACTCAATTAAATTTCTTCCCCCCCTGGATTTTTCCTTTAGATTGTCAAATATTTTTCCCTTTAAAATGCAGTCTACTTTCTATAAGTCCCTTGAAAACAGACACATCCAGAAGCCTAGGAAGATCAAGTAACCCTATGAGTTGGGAACAGCTGTGAAGCACAGCTGAATCAGAAGAGTCTTATAATCTCTTTGCTTAATATTAACTGATACTTTCTATCATGTCTTGGGCGTGGTGGCGCAGGCCTGTAATCCCAGCACTAGGGAGGCTGAGGCAGGAGGATTGTTGTGAGTTCGAGACCAGCCTGAGCTACAAAGTGAGCTTAAGGCCAATCTGAACTGCACAGTGAGACCCTGTCTCAAAAAGACAAAAAAAAAAAAAAAAAACAAGAGCATACATAGTGGATTAGTCAAGTTTTCATTACTCTGAAAAAGTATCTGAGATAATCATCTCATGTAGTGTCACATTATGACATCTCTTAACTCTTATAAGAAGATTTTTTTAATGTATTTTGGTTGCTGCAGGGTCTCACCACACAGTTTGGACTCCTGGTGATCCTCCTGCTTTCAGCCTCCCCAGCACTGGGATTACAGAAGTGTACCACTGCTCCCAGACTCTGGTCACTCACCCTGCCCTGGCATGCCATGTGGTGCTGGGGATCAAACCACAGTCCAGGCGCTTGCCTATGCAGGCGCTTGAGTCTGATGAGCTATCTCACTGAACCTCTACGAAGATATTTTAAAAGTACAATATAGTTACAGATTAAAAAATGAGAGGACAGAAGACAGGTCCATAGAAGAGCTACTATAAACAGTGGTATCTGAAAAAAATACGTCTGTACACTAAAACTTCTTACGTATTCATAAAACTGATGAAAGTACAGATTTTTTAACTTTAAAAAAACTTCTAATCAATGTTAGTAACCACTCAATGGTAAGATAGTACAGAGTATAGGGAAACAGTAGCCAAATACTCTTTATAACATAAATCTCACATTCAGTAATGAATTCTATGTTAGTAATTGAACTAGTCACTTCAAAACTACCATCTCAGAAGTCCTCTAAGTCCCCTTCATTTCTTCTGTTCTCATTGCATCACCTTTAATTTATAAATTGTCTTTTAACATAAATTAGCAGAGAGAAAGTCCCTAAATGTGATTCATCTCATTTGTTAGTTGAAAAATTTTTACTGTAAATTAAATCACTAAATCACTCCTATCTTATTTCCTACAGGCTGTTTCTGGTAATCTGTATTTTGAATCTATAGAAACAAGATTTCTGGACATGTAGAATGATAATCACATATACTCTTAGTCTACAAGATTCTGCTTAAGCAAACCATTTGGCGTCCCTTAATTTTTAAAGGATATCATTATTGCAAAGCTCTTATCTTAAAATTCTCTTTGAAAATCTACATATAAATTAACCTCATCCTCTTAAACTTATTCTGAAATATTTTCTCACATCTCCCACAAATCATCATACATATAACCATATGTGTGTGTGTGTGCATATTCATTAAAGTCATTGTTGCATTTTTATCTAGAGTGAAAGTAACTTGAGCAACTCTGAATATCTGTCTCCCAACTGTCACAATCTTAACCCTTCTAGTACTAAGTAAACAGACAAAACCAAAACATATTGGCTCAAAAGCAGTCTGATTAAGTAAATAGTAAAAAAATGTCTTCAAATAATTTCTCCCCATTATAGCAAAGGCCGAGTCACAGTGGAGTCATCCAATGAGACACTTAGAGGAATGGGAGGTGAGAGGGGCACACAATGTTGTTGAGTGCAAAGGCTTTGGACTCTTGAAATTCTACTTCACCTTAGAACATTCCAGCCAGCTCTCCTTGCCTCAGTTTCTCATCTGTGGTGTGGGTTACATAACATTTCTACAATGTTGTGAAGATGAAATCTATTCATATAGTTAAGGCTCTTACACTTGATTAATATTAGCTCATATTAGCTAACTCCTAGGAGTTTTCAGTTCTTAAATTTAGGAGGTTAGAAACCTCTGTTCAGTTACTGTGAGAGCTCCTGCTTCCTGGAATAGTTTGAAATCATCATCCTTTAAAAGAAATAAAAATAATATAATAAAAAGTAACTTGATAGTTAACAATGATACAAAGAAAAAAGATGAATAGTTTTCCCCAAATCTCACATGATGGCAGGAACATCTCCATATAATTGCTTATGTGATGAGACTTTTTTAAAAATGTGTTTTGTTTTTTAATTTGATGCTGAAGACCAAACCTAAGATGTCAAGCATCCCAGGCAGTTCTTCTATCTTTATCACACCCTTTATTTTACTCAGAATATTCTTAATGAGAGGCTGGATTCCCACATAAACTGTGACTATCATTAGTGAAAAAGTCTATGCTGGGTCAGCGAGATAGCTCAGTGGATTAAACACCTGCTTAGGCAAGGGCAAGGACCACGGTTCGATCCCTGGTACCACATACCATGCCTACACCGTCCCCTGGGCATGCTGAGCTGGCCACTTAGTCTGGGCATGGTGGTGCACAGCTGTAATCCCAGTACTAGAGAAGCTGAAAACAGGAGGATCACAACTAGTCCAAGCTACACAGTGAGACCCTGTACCGAATACATTAAAAAAGTCTGTTTATCTAAATGACAAATTGTCTCCATATGCATACAGAAAAGCATGCATTATGTTTTCATGTTTTAGCAAGCTTGTGAATAAAACAAAATATTGGTGTTTTAATAGCTCCTCTTATAGCAAGCTTCAGGTATATTTTTAACTCAGATATTATGATGTCTTTTGGATATTTGTGACACTTTGTTGTACATAACATGATTCTCCCACTACAGGGAATAGTAGATTTATTAATATGGTCCAATTTCCTTCTGCCTGCAATCTATCACCTAAGTAAAATAAATGGCTTTGAACAACAGATTTAATCATAAACTAAAGAGAAATGGAAGTTTTAAAGACAAGATTTAAACATAAGAATTGAAGCCATAGCTGGAGAAGAGGACAGGTCCTGCTGAATATTATGTATCCAGCATGATTATGAAATGTTAGATTCTCCCCTTCAGGATCTCACCTATCCTACTCTAGCATTTATTGGGAAAAGTCAAGTCACTTATGATATTGAGTCTTTTTCTTAACTAGCAGTTTCCTAGAGTGTGACAAGTATGTGAGCAAAGAAAACTGAACCTCAGCTTTATCTTGTGAGTGAAAAAAGGAAACATTCACAGGCCAAGGGGTACCTAGGGACATGCCCCGTGATATTCCATAACAACACAAGAGTCCAGGCCAGTCCACAGTCTCCCAACCTCTGCTCCCTCTGCCTCTAGGAGGGCCGTGAAACTTCAGGGCTTAAAATGACATTGAATATTTCCTTCTCTTCTCCGAAGATGTTCTATTTTTGGTTTAGCAAAACATTAATAGCTGATTAAAGAACCCAAACCTCTTTATAAATAATGCATAAAAGTCTAATAATCATGTCAATTTATCCTCTTTTATATAGTGTATCACTGTTCATTTTAATTAGAATTTTTCTCAACATTTAAATGTTAAACTTGAAGCATAATGGGGAGGTCAACTCATATCTCAGCACCCTACTATTTTAGCAAGTGCTACAAAGTCAGGGGAGAAAAACTGAAATCCCAATTTAGGATTTCCTTGAAATATCCTGGCCACTTGCTGCTAACCAGGTGTTCTGCTATGAAGGAGTTGATGATCAAATACTCATTAGGAGTTGTCCCCCTTTATGTGTGATTTCACTTTCTCTGTCCATCACAGTCTGGAAATGGTAAGTGGAAAACGCCAGAAAAAAACAATACAAAGAGAATTGTTCACCATTCCGATGAATGTGATGCCGTTTTGTGCTATCCCACTCTCTCGAAGATGTGGCTCTTCGCCACCTACCCATTATGCATGCCTGACCTGCCTGTTAATTGGGTGATATTCTCTATTTCCAGTGGGGTAGTCCCCAGATGTCTTAGTCAAGTCCCCCTTGCAGAGCAACCTAGCAATGTTTTTGCAGTTCCCCTTGCTTCATTGTGCCACATCTTTATCACCATGAGATCGCTTTTGTTACAATATATTTTTAAAACTATATTTAGTACAGGGTCTATAAGGTCTCACTCTGTAGACTGGACTCAGAGTGACCCTCCTCAGAGTGAGCCTCCCAAGTGGTGGGATTACAGAAGCGAACCACCATGTGCAGTCTCTCATTATAATACATTGTTATAATTATTTTATTATTTAATTATTGTTATTGATATTACTCTATATTTTTAATTTTATCATAATTATGTGTGTATAGGACAAAACATAGTACATGTAGGATTTGGTGCTATGGACTCTTAGAGGTTTCCTGTATGTGAGGGCTTCTTTACATTGATCAAAATCTTTACTTGGCCAAACTACGAAAAATTTATTTATTTATTCATTTACTTACTTACTTACTTGGTATAGGGTTTGCTCCACAATTCAGACTCAGTGATGCTCCTGTCTCAGCCTCCTCGGTGCTGGAATTACAGGCATGTTCCACCATGCTCAGCTTCTGTGGCACACGTGGCATCCTCTGGGTTCTGGGGCCCACACGCCATGCAGTTTCTTGCACTTGCAAAGCAGGCACTTAAACCATTGAACTATTTCCCCATCCCTATTTTTTATTTTTTTGAGACAGGGTCTGATTGTGTGTTTCAGTGAGAGTTCAGTGTAACAGCATGACTGAAGCTTCTTCTTACATGAGCAGTTTATATTATCTTTTCTGAAGAACCTTAGATGTCTCGAAATTTCATTAAATCATCTAACTTTTTCGAGGCTGATGCTAAAACTGCAAACCCATATCTAAAGGTGAAAGGCCACTTCAACCCACTATTGTGCCAATTAAGCTAATGAATGCAAAGAAAAACTTACCCTTAAAAACATGGGTAAAATCTGATATAATTAGATTTTCCTAAAGATGCATGAATTTTAACAAGCTACTGACACTTTCGTCTTAGGTCTTCTTTTTTTCCATTCCTTTTACTGCTTTTAAACCATAAAAAGTTTCTTCCTTTTTCATAGCCTATTGGTATTAAAACCTATACATGGATTTCAAGAACTGTGAATTCACAGGGGAAAGACCTACATTAAATTGGTCATATTTATTAAGTGAAATCCATATGGCACAAAATAATTTGATTAGAAAAATGCATCAAACCAGTTGCTATAATTTCTGAATGGACAGCAATATTTGCTTCAAGCATGTGGTATTTGATGGTAATAATAGCAATAAATTACCATGCGCTGGAGTACATGTTTTGTTGGATCTTTTATCTAATACAGTTTTGTGAGTTTCAAATCCCTAATGCTGCATAACAGGAAAGCTAACATTCAAAGCCATCTTTATGAACAGTTCTTCTGTTTCATAGCTTCCAGATAAGAGCTTCCATCTGCTACAAAAAGTCTCTGTCAACAGAATCCACTAGATCAAAGAGTTTTTGACAATTATTAAAAGAAGGGAAAATCCACAAATTTGTAATTCCATGTTATCTCTTCCATTTTCTATTTGCAGCTCATACAATTTTTATACTTTCACATCGTAACAATACTTTAATTTTTTAAATACATTTTTGGGCTCATTTTGTGAGAGTATTAGAGACATTTGCATTTTTTTCCTGTTCTTTTGAGGCTCATAAGTGATTTTACCATCTTCGAGTCCCTGAAGGAAATGTAGCAATGCCATTGCTTGCATAGCTATTTATCATCTCTAAAATCCTCCACCGAGCTCTGAATGATTTACTCCATGGAGCTATGCAAGGCTCTGAATAGTCCTTCCCCACTCCCTGAAGCAAAGATGATACTCCTGCTGTCAGGCAAGGATCCATCTGCCCATGAAGAGCCTGAAAACTTTGACACAATGGAAATAAATTCATTTCTTTTTTGTAAGTGAACATGGAATCTGTGACAGTAAGTTATACGATAAAGATCCAGAGGTTTTTTAATCCGTATTTTTTATAAGGTAAATCTAGCAAGGTGCTAGGTGGTAAAGGTAAAAATAATCATTTGGGGAAAAATATACATTTCTTCAAATGGGTTTCTATTGCTATTTGATCCTGAAAGCACTGTGCGAAAATTTAATTAACGCTGAGAGCCATCGACGTGTTTAAAGTAAAACCTAATGCAGTAACATTTCAATTACTTGTACATTATATTTAAACACATGAATTTCTTGTCAATATTACAATGGCAAGAGAGGATTTAGTATGAAACAGTGGACTTGCAGGGCTGGGGTGCATTGAGAGATAGGACACTTGCACAGCTTGTCCTGAGCCCTGACGTTATCCGCAGCACAGAAAAAGGGGAAAAAAATCCACAGAAGGGACACAAAGCTCCTGTCCCCACAGAATCTCTCTCATTCCTGTGAAACTAAATCTGCCCTGAGTAAACTGGGACCTGTTTGACAGCTCGCCCCTGGTAAATGCCACTGCTGGTCTGTTCACTAGCCACATCATGTTCTGTGCACCATTTTGGTGTTCAAAGCTCACCGTATCCACCCCCTCACACCTGTGCTTGCATAGCTACTCTGTAAAACAAGCGCTCCTTCCCCTGGCTAACTGGACACATCACTATTATTATTTTAATATAGATTTCTTATTTCTGGAATTGAAACATGCGTATATTGCTCATTTTAAAAGTGTAATGAGCACTGGCCAAATAGTTCAGTGGATTAAAGTGCCTGCTTAGGCAGATGAAGAGCCCAGGGTTTGATCCCTAGCATGCCATGCCAACCTTACCTCTTGGGTGGGCTGAGACAGCCATCAAGACTGGGCATGGTGACACGCACTTATAACCCCAGATCTTAAGTCTGATCTATGTAGTAAGACCCTGAAGACTCTATAGACCCTGGAGACCGTGTACTAAAATACAAAAACAAAGTCTAATGAAATTGTACGGAAAATAAATGCATCACCCCCCCCACACACTACATCTCTTCATATTGTAGGCAAGCACACCACCATTGACAGACGAGAGAAAACTAAATGAGACTGCTTGCTGCTGAAAGTACAATATAGTACTACAGTGAAAACCACAATATAACATATATTTTTTTGTGTCCTGTTTTCTCAACTTACTTTAGTCTTTTGTTTATATTTGCTATTTCATACAATTCTATGTCAAGAAAAATTAGAAATAATCTTAGCACAAATTTTGCAATTCATTTTGATAGTATGCACAAAAGAACTAACTACAAACTTATAATGACTTAAACCTTCCTAGTAAAACTATATAAGAATTTTCTTAAGTTAATTGGAAATGCTTTCTTTTAACTTTAAAATTTTGTAAACAAGGTAATACTAGAAATATTAAGTTTTCTTGTCTAAACCTGTCATTTTATCATGAACATGGTAAATGGCTTATTTGATTTCTTTTCTCTTAATTTAATGTTCAAATACACAATACAAATTTATGAACATGGGAAATAATGAGTATTCTTTGATGGACCCTAAATTTTCAACTCTCTAAGCTTGTTGTATGCATCATCTAGGATTTTGCTGTATATTACCCTGGAATTCTCATGTATCTTCTATGTGATATCATAAGTTCCCTGGGTATACTTTGCCCCGGCTTTTTTTTTTTTTCAGTTCATACTAAAATAACCACATTGCTCAGATCACAACAATGGAAACTTAAAAGGTAAATATTGTGGGGCAGTTTTCTGGGTTAAAAATATGCTGGTAGTTGAAAGTTATTGATAATTTGAATAAAGAATTCCAGGTAGAAATCTATTTCTATCTAAACATTGAGGACAATGTTCCATTGTCTTCTGCTTTCAGACACTACAAGATTATAAATAAAATGTTTTTCTCAACACAAATTGTTGGTATATTATTGATTCTTTTTATTCTTGAAAAATTATAGGATGACAGGATTTATTACCTTTTAGTATATTAAAGATATTCTAACAGGGGGGCCGGGGAGATGGCTCAGTGGAATAAGCGCTTCCTTGGCAAGTGCAAGGGCCTGAGTTCAATCCCCAGTTCCTCTAAAAAAAAAAAAAGATATTCTAACAGCATCTGTCTTACCTTTTCTTTGTTGCTGAGACAAAGTACCTGACACTCAAAATTAAGGAAGTGAAGACTTATTCAGCTCACAGTTAGTGGAGGCTTCAGTCCGTAAGCTCCAAGGCAGAGTGTACATAGCAGAGGAGAGCAAGTCATGGCATAGAAAACAGCAAAGAGCAAAGGGAGGAGCTGCATCTTGGCAGCTAGCAAGCCTCTCTTCCCAATCCTATGTATGTAGATTACCCACCCCAGGACAGGTGTAGCGCTCACACCCACAATCCCAGTTTTGGATCATGAATTAATCCCAAACTAGAAGCCTTCCCATGACTGCAAGAGATTTTGTGGAGAACAACTAGACACAAACCATGACAGCATTCTTCTGGCAAATCCTTTGGTCATATATCTGTTGCTATTGTTATATTTATTCTTTTATGTATGAGCGGTCTTCTACTTGGGTTCAAGAAATCTGGTCATGATGATATTTAGTCTAGTTTTTTGTTTCATTTTGCTCATTGTCTGTGCCTCAGAACTGTGCATTTCTAGTTTTTACCAAATTTTAAAAAAAAAGTATTTTCCTAGTATTTCCTTAAATATTTTATGTTCTCCCTTTCTTCTTCTCATTTTGGAAATTTTAATTAGCTGTGCCTTGGTCCACTGTAAGTTGTCCCCCATCTTACTAATGCTTTGTTCATTTTGTTAAATTTCCTTTCTTTCTGTGCTAAATTTTGGGTACTTTCTTTTCTTAAATCTTCAAGTGTACTAATGCTGCTCTCTGTGTATAATCTAGTTGTAATGTCTACTTTAGCCACAATGTGTAATTTAGTGGTGTGTGCTGTATGAAGTTCACTACAAATCTTGAGATGCCATGTCCAGGTAAAGGTGCTGTTACCTCAGATCTGTTCAGGCAATTTTCGGTCTTCACTCTGCCTCATGCATAGACACAAATCGCCTCCCAGCTAAAGACCTGAGAAAGCCTTGTGTCTCGCTGAATATATAATTTCATCTTATATATTTTAGTTTTCAATCTCAATAATTCGATTTGAATTTTTTATATCTTCTTTGCCTATTATATTTTTGGATGTCTAGAATACAGTTATAATACATATTTAATGTAATTCTTCATACTAAAGTGTAAGTCATTTCTAGGTCAATTTAGAATGATGTTTTACCACAGTTAGAATCTTATTTTTTTTTCTTCTTTTCATACCTACTTTTTGTGTGTCTCAATATTGTCCACTACAGGTTATGCTCTTATTGCTATAATTATTCCTAGTCTTTATTCAACACTGTAGGTTAGTTATTTTTCTTTGGGAAAAGGGGTAGAACTGGGGGTTAAGCCAGAGGGATCACTCGTGCTATAGAACATTTTGCCATTTCGTTATGCCTCACCTCTCTTAAAAATGACTTAATCATTTAGTTCTTAATTGCAAGGGTTGCTATTTAAGACTGGAGAAGAACTCACTGTAGGGCTAATTTCTACTCATAGCTAAAGTAAGATAGTTAGGGTTAGATCCCCAGCATGCCATGCCATCCCTATCTCGAGGATGAGCTGAGAAGCCAATTGAGCCTGGGTGTGGTGACACACACCTGTCATCCCAGCTCTGGGGATGATGAACATAGGTGGATCAGTACAAGTCCAATCTATGTAGATCCTATAGACCCTTACCAATACATAAATAAATAAATAAGGTAAGTAAGTAAGTAAGATATTGTGTGTACCTACAGAGTTCACTATAAATCTTGAGTTTTCCCAGATGACAGGAGCAGGCACTGTGCCCCGGCCTATGTGAGCACAGGCACTATTAGATAGATATGTTCAGAGAATTCTTTCTGTCTTCACACTGCCTCATAAATAGACACACATCACCCCTCAGCTGAAGGCTCGAGGAAGCCTTTGCAGAATCCCAAAGTCTTAGCTGAGCCTCTGCCTCCTCTTCAGAACTTTTCCTTCAAATCTGTGAATGGTTCTGTCCAGATTCTCAGTTCCTTTCCTCTAGCCATGATGTTGTCCCTAAATCCCCAAACCCCACTTTCCTGCTCACTTGCTGAGTGTTGTCTTAGCTTCTGTTGATGTGCTGTCCTTGTTTGTGTGGGTGCACAAAGAAGGTAAATCTGAATTTTCTAGGTCCATTTTAACAAAATTCAGAAATCTTACCAATCATCTCTCCTGTTTTTAATTCCAGAGAAATTATTTCTTTCCTTTTTCTTTCCTAGTTATGTATTTACTTATTTGTTTGTGCTAGGGGGTGGCACTCAGGGACTCCCACATGCTAAACACTTCTACTGTGCTCTGACTTCCTTTTCCATACTTATTTCTCTCATGAAATTGATGTCTTATGTGTCTGATGATTAATTTGCCTTCATTTCATAGGACTTTTTTTTTCATTTCAGGAAAATGTTTTTGTCTATTATTTTGACATTTCCCTTTCACCATGAATTCGTTGACAGTCACAATTCTTGAATTACATGACAAGATGAACCTTTAAGGCCAACATTCTGGGAGTGTGGCATAAAAACTGGTTTGCTCCTCAGACCCCTACGTTGGCTAATCTTAGCTTTCTTTGATAAGCTAAGTCAGTTAATGTTCCTAATTAAAAAAAAAATTGTTTTTCACAATTCTCGAGGCTGAAATAAAAAGAAATGCATACCTGCCAGTCTGAAGCTTGGTCAGAACTCTGGCGTTTAATGTTGCTTGTCAGCTCACCTGGGAGACTATTAAAGTATACTTCTTGACATGTCTGACGAGGTGTCTTCATTACTTTTCTTGTTGCTGAGACAAAATACTAGAGACTCAGAGTTAAGGGAAAAGACTTTTCTTTAGCTCATAGTAGAAGTTTCAGTCTGTAGCTGGCTGGCTCTGATACAGGGTTGCATGCGGGAAATCATAACAGGGAAAAGCAGTTCATAGCAAAGCAAGGAAGCAGAGGACAAGTAAGAAGCAAGCGGCAAGCAACTAGTGGCAGGTGACAATAGTAGCTTCCCCTTGTACCTTGCATTTTATCCAGGTACCCAACTTTAGAGCAGATAACACTCACATTTATGGTGGGAAACCCTGTATCCTAAAGAGAACTATGCCAACCAACTGACGGGCTACCGTAGTAACCACATATCCTTCGTGCCCACACCACACACTCTAGCTCCAGCCACATGTGGCTGCATGAGGCTTCCAGGGACACATAGACACACACTGTTACAGTGAGTCATGGGCATGTGGCTTTGGACTATATCTTGTCCTTGGCCTCTTTCTTTTTTGCATTCTTTCTTCTGCTCTGCTTCCTGCCTGCCATGAAATAAACAGTTTTGCTCCTTTCTCCATGGTGTTTCTGCTTTGCATCTTGCTGACCTTGCACTGAAATATATGAAACTGTGAGATAAACAGACCTCTCATCCTCTAAGTTGTGTCAGTATTTTGTAACAGCAGTGGGATAGCTAATACAACCTCATTCTCAGATTCATAGATGATACCACAGAAATGTGCTTTTGGAGTAGAAGGAGCAAGGATGCTGTCATAGATTATTGTCCCTTTTATAACTATACAAGTCCCATTAATAAGGGTTCCATCTGAAAAAGTTTTACCTCCTGATACCATTGCCTTGATAACTGCACTGCAACATAGGATTTTTGGCGAGACACAACATTTGGATCGTACCAATCCCTTTTAAATTCTGTCATGAAATCTGTATGATTTCTAAGGAAGGAACAGATGTGAGTTAAATAATAAGAAGTAATCCAATTTTCAGGTCTCATCTCTGATATCTTTTAAAGAGGATAGACTGGTATATTGGAAATTAACCAGTTTTCTCTTATCTCATGAGCATATGAGGCACTGCACTTTCTGTCTTCTATATTTTCCAGCTTGGAAGATTATGAGACCCATGTAATGTAATGTGGCATTACTCATGTAATGTCAGACTGACACAGTCGTGAGGACCTCAAGAGAGGTCACGTGCCTCAGAGGAGCAACCCAAGGTTTAAAGGTCTGAGAAACACAGCGGAAGAAAGTCAAAATAAACCTCCAGTGGACTTTTCCTGAAAGAGTAATGCGCATGTCAGCCTTGAGAGTAGACCATTCCACATGTACATGACAAAATTTCCTACCTCCCAAAGAAGGTGCTGAACAACAGTAGCATCTTTTCCTCCTTATTGTTATCAACCTTAAGTGTTATTTATATTCAAATGTATTTTCTCCACTCATGGATAGAGCCATTGACAGTGTATCCCTGTTTGGAAACTCCAGTTCCATTGTTCGCTTATTTTTTTTTTTTCTTTAAAATAAAAAATAAAATAAAAAAGTCTCTTTTATTTTGGAAAAATAAACAGTTATTCAGAATCAGAACACACTGATTAAATAGGGGATGGATAGAATTTAAGCATAAGACTGAGTATATTTGATGCTTTATCACTTATTTTAGACATATAAATTCAGATGATGTAGACACATTAGCCAGAAAAATGACATACAAGGATTCCAATCCTATATAGCACTTGAGGGAAATATGCAATATATCTTTCTTTTGGCTTTCTCTAATTCATTTTTGTAGGAAGGATATTGTGTATGCCTAGTAATCACATTCTATACTTCTTCCTAAAATACTGCCCTAAAATACAAAGACAGTTTGAATTCAATTCTAAGACTGACAACGTTATCTGGGATTTCAGGGAAAAACTGGTATAATAGACTTCCTTTATTAGAAATGCATTATGGTATCCTTTCAAAACTTGCTGGAGTAACTTTAAATTCTATTTTCTGTATTGGGCAGATTATGTCCAAATACTAATATATTTGTCTATGAGAAACTTTTTAGGACACTATGTAGGGATGATTGTCTGAATATGCTAATCTAAAATAATATATAATAGAGTTTTTTCTGTATTTTCTTATATTCCTTCTCTTTCTCTATTCATAGAAGTTAAATCTTACCACGATATGCACAAGTTTCAGAATTACTGTTTGGCTGATACCAATTATGCATAGGTTCTTTACCCAAATATATGAACCTAGAAAAGTCTTGATTAAATGACTTATGTATTTCTTATACAACTGTGATATATTGATTATACACTATGCTCAGGTTACTTTTCTAAGTAAAAGTAAAAAAGGGAAAAGGCAGAAATATTCCCGTCTATGTTGCTTACAGTCCTAGACTGTGACTAATACTATGGAAAAAAAGCAAAGAGGGCCCAGGAGTGGTGGCGCAGGCCTGTCATCCCAGCACTTGGGAGGCTGAGGCAGGAGGATTGTTGTGAGTTCGTGACCAGTCTGAGCTACAAAGTGAGTTTGAGGCCAGCCTGAACTGCACAGTGAGACCCTGTCTCAAAAAGGACAAAAAAAAAAAAAAAAAAAAAAAGCAAATAGGGAAAACTGGAAAAAAGTACCTGAAGACAAAATACTCTAACATGGAATGACCATCTAGTAGACTCTGCCTAATAGGAAGTATAGTGACATTATGAAGAGGTTCAGTCTATTTTCATGTAATTGCATGCCTGTCTGGTGTTTTAAGTCTGACATTAAAATCATGATGAATATTAGGTCACTTGTAACTGCTCCTGGATAGTTCCTGGGATGTGTATTCTAAGTGTTAGGCTTAAAAAGTATCAAAATAGGTAAATGATAGATAGAAAGATAGATAGATAGATAGATAGATAGATAGATAGATAGATAGATAGATAGATAGATAGATATTGCAAGAATTATTTGAACACAAATTTTAAATGAATAAAATCGCATCAAATGATATGGTGTTAAGCTCAGAAATAAATTTACAATTTTAAATTTCAGCAAGCATGTCAGGCATAATAAGCACATAACTGAATGTGCTTTCCAAATATCATGCATATTACTTGAAACTGTGCAGTAAATATTCTTGAGGTTTTATAATTTTCTACAATGTCTGTTACTTGATGTAACCTGATTCTCAGTGATCAAATCAGGAAAAACAAATGAAAAGACATTTTCATTCAATTATTGTATTTCTACACGATTTAGTAACATATCTTTTTAGAATACAACTTTTGACCCTGGGAGACCTAATGTTTGTCTTCAACCTGCTGATTTTTTGACTGATTTTATCCAAGTCACATAACCTCCTGCTTGGGTTTCCTCATCTGAAAACCAGAGATAAGCAGAGTTTCCCACTGTTACTATTAGGATCAAAGTGTGATAGCACCAAGGGCTTGATGTACAGAAAACCAAGCTCTGAGAAGACCATGTCACAAGACTCAGGAAGTCTAAGCTGATCAGGCTTGCCCTCTATTGTCAAAGCAATTTATTGCACAAGTCGCAACAGTTACTTAAAGCTTGTTTTTTTTCCCCAAAGGTCAAAGTCAACTCATCTGTCACTTCATGTTCTGGTGAGATCTCACTCTATTCCTTTGGCTACAGCTTTAAAGTCAAAGATAAAAACAAGTTGATAGAGACAGCTGCATGAGGAGTAGCAGAGGCGGCTGGTTTGTTCTCTCCAGAAACTTCTTTGTCTTTCTAATGTGCTACATCCAGCGTCTGTGTCAGTCTCCACCCTTACATGTGTGGGAAACTGAATTACAGGGCATTTCACGTATGTCCACATCTTAATAAATGCTCTGCCATGTACTGGTCCTTATGTGTTGTCTCTCAATTTATAAATTCAGTTTTAAATGGTAAATCAATGGTAACATGTTAAAGATCAAATTTACTCAAAAAGATAAATGAAACCTTCCTAAGGCTGATGATAACCAGTGAAGGATCTATGAAGGATGTGCTATTATGAGAGATGCAAGGGTAAATTCCATATATCCATCTCTTCAACTCTAAGTTAATATTGCTTACACTTGTCCTTCTGCACATTTTCCATCTTTTCTATAGCTGCTTCTTTTTGTGTCTATAAATAAACTTTAAATCTTCTCAGCTCCCCAGTTTGCATATTAAATTAAAATGTAATTTAAAAATATACCTTTAGTTATTATCACATTCTCTTTTCTCACAAGTTTCTAATGCAGCAATTTTAGACTGCAGCAGACTTCACACCTTCCTTTTATTACAAGTATTTTAACGTTGAAATTTGAGTTCTAAAATAAAATACGAAATGCATAGATAATAACCAGAATATCATACTTAAAATTAGCAGATCAGCCTAAATGTAATATAAATAGAAGATGTGATGAAATAATATACATTTCTGTTTGAAAATGCTTAAGCATAACTACGTATGAACCTCACAGGAATACTAGTATGCTAGCACTCATAGAATATTTGTTCTTGCAACAACTACAGATACAAACTTAGGTACATCACAATGCAGTTTCAAGAATTCACAGTGCTATTGGTGATACAATTGTCTAAAATAACAAATACTTCTTCTCAAAAAATAATATGTATATTAAAACCATTCAAATGAAATTTTCTTTATGTTAAGGTAGCAATATGTAATACAAAGCAAAATCCTAGAAAGATGCTTTAACTTTAATTTTTATAAATATACTAATATCAAGCAGACATTTTAAAACTCTTTATGGTGCAGACAAAACTTTATTATTGTAGAGTTTTGAGAACTGCCAACTGTTTCATTTCCCTTATGCTGAACTAAATATCGAAGTGTGTTACAGTTACTGTGGAATTTCTCATGAAGACTTCCATTTCCAAGTGCCGCCGAAGAAGCTGTGTGTCTATCAAAATGAATATTAAGAAACATACAGTTTATAAAACAGTTGTTTATTTTGCCTTTTATTTACTTCCAAATGCAAGGAATCTCATTGTAATCTCCCGTACAATGTTCTGTTGCATAATATGTTGCAGTTGTAGGTTGCTTTCAAATGCTGTGATGTTACTAACACGATTGTTTTTCCTCCGTGCTAGAGATTCAGCCTGGGGAATTTACACTGATGTATCCTCGGCCCTTTTTATTTGGAAGTTGCATGCTACTGCACTGTAGACTGCTTTCTATCTTGTGATTTTTCTGCTCTACAATCCTGGAGTTGTGGGATTACAGGTGTGTGCCATCATATCATGCTTACAAATTTTTTGGACTTTATTTTACTCATCTCAGGAATTCTAGAACTAAATCCTGCATTATAGAAAAACTGTATGCTTAACAGTAGTTGCCAGGAAATTTTCAAAGTTATTTTCATTGTATGTTTCTATAGAAAAATATGAGTCATTTCATCTATCTACCTTCGTCTAGCGATTTCCTCAGATTTCAGTATATAAAAATATGTCTCATTGTAGTTTAAATTTGAATCTCTGATAAATAATAATTTAAAGAATCTGTGCTTCTATATATTTTTGTACAGTTTCTCTAACACACCATTCACTTTCAATACTTCTGTTTGTTTTATTCCTCTTGTACACATAGAGTTCTTTATATAATCTGGACACAGATTATATAAAGGGTGAATGCATTTCTATAGGATGTTTTTTGTATAACCTAATAGATGATAAATGGCACTCCTTATGCTGTAACTTAAGCCTCCAATATTTCTTCATATAACTCTCTGTAATTCTGTGCCCTTAACTTACATCCACTTTCTAACCATTGTTCTATTCTAAGTATGTTTCTGTAAAATTCAAAAATTTTAAAAAAATCCCACATACAAGCAAAGTCATACAATATTATTCTTTGTTGATTTATTTCAATAATGTCCTCTAGGATAATCTGTGTTACTGTACATGGTATTGCCTCCCCTCCCCTTTTTTAAGGCTCAGTACTATTGCATTGCATATATTACAGTTCCTTTGTCATTCATCCATGAATACACACAGGCCATTCCTGTATTTTAGCTATTATGAATAAGGCTAAAATGGATCCAAGAGTTCATGTACATGTGTGAGTTACTGTTTTCCTTTCCTTTGGAAATGTATCCAGAAATGACTGGATGACATAATAATTTTGCTTTTAACTATCAGAGTAGGCTCCTAAGCCAAGTGGCATTCTCATCAGCAGTTTATAAGGGCTCCTTTCTCGCATTTCTGCCACAGCGCTTGTTATCATGGTCTTTTGTTTATCACCAGACTAACAGCCTAAAATGATGTCTGTTTTTCTAGCTGCCTTCCTCTGATCATTAACATTGCCAAGCCCTTTCACCCACCCAATGCCCACTTATCTGTCTTCTTTGAAAAAGATACCCATTCATGTCTTCATGCTATCTGCTTTTGTGCTATTAAATTGTTGCTAAATTTTAATATATTGTGGCTATCAACCCTTTAACAGGTTCATAAGTTGCAAGTTTTTTGCCAATGTATAGGCCACCTTATCACACACTTGTATATTTTTGCTTTTGATGCATTGATTTTTGATGTGATTTAAAAAATGGCAGGTTGTAACAGGATTATTATGTAAATACCTTGGAAAATATTTTATTTTATTATTTGAAAAGTTCTTACTTTTCCTGCATGAATTATAGCATCAGACATGAAGCAATGTCAGAATAATTCCGTGTAACTACATTGTGAATTTCTGTCTGCTGATCTATTTGTTTAGCTCCCTTTTGTTACCACAAATTCACAAGCAGTTTTTTTCTTTTCTTTCTTTTTTTTTTTTCTTTATGTATTTGGTACATGGTCTCACTCTGCAGCTTGGCCTTCTGTTTTCAGCCTCCTCAACACAGGGATTATTGGCATGTACCACCACGCCCGGTCCTGGTGGCCAGCTCCGCACGCCCACGCTGGGGCCCACGCAGCATGCTGTGCTGAGCACAGGCAGTTTTAGGAAACGAAAATTATCCCGAGAAGAAAATTTCAAACAAGAAATTCACCACTGGAATATGTAACACTGCATTGAAACTACAGTAGCAGGTCCTCAGTATTCTCTTTCAAAGTTCAATAGTTGAATTAGCAGCTGTGTTTGCTATTAATTGTTGCTAAGTTAACCTTCACTGCTCCCCAGGTTTCAAATTTCTCTAACATGCCTCTGCTTAGGGGTAGAGGCTGCTCTGCTGTAATCCTTTCCGCTCTTACCTGTGCTGTCCCAAGGTCCCTTAACATCATGACATATAATACTCGTGCTTCCTGTTTCATCTCAGAAGTCAACTGTTCTGCAATGCCTTTCCTAACTCTCTCAGGAAAATTTAAGTAGTTTTGCTGTAGTCCTAATTGAAAACCAGATATTTTTTTCCCTGAATTTATTTATCCCTAACTGAACACTTCAACTGAGTTTGGGAAGAGGCCTGAAAAAGGATACTTTAATACATATTTGATTAGTAGTGCTATACATAGAAAAGAAATGTGGTTTGTTTAAAATCATACAGCTTTCATGTAGTAAAATGAAGACTCATTATCAATTATTCTAGCTTTGTAGGCTGTTTTTTCATCACTCCTCCACTACAATCACAAGTAAACACTACACGGAGAGGTTTTTTGATGAGAAAAAGGAAAGAAATCATCTCTATGGTGAATATACTGAAGACCAATATTTTCTTTAATAAGACTGATTCTATTCTAGTTAATCTGTGTTTAGCCACAGTTAAGATTTGTGGGATGCCAGCTTTTAAAGACTTTTGGGTTGTGCTGAATTGAAATAGTGTAGTTAAATTTTCATTCGTCCACAAACTTTAATTTCCACCTGGTTTTACTCTCCTCAAGGTAATGAAGCTCTTCTGGATGTGTAAATGCTAAGAGAACAAGCAGATAAGGGTTGGGAGGTAGTTCAGTGCGGAATGTTTTCCTAGTATGTGCAAAGCCTAAGTTTCAGTTCCCAAACTGAGAGAGAGACAGAGCAAGGAGAGAGACAGAGAGAGAGAGAGAGAGAGAGAGAGAGAGAGAGAGAGAGAGAGGAAGGAAGTTATTTCTTCAGCTGTTGTAGATTACAAGAAATATCATATTAAATATTGTTCTATTGAGGTACAATAAGCATATGTGGAAAATGTCTGTCTTAGACTGTAAAATATGTATTTATTCCTACTAAGGCACCTGTTGGCACAAAGGTGAATCTCAGGTAGATAAGGGAAAGGAGACAACTTTTAGACAGTAATGGACAAAGAGACACAGAATTGTGTCTGCGACACGTGTACAGATAGCTTTTCTCTAAGACCTGCTGAGTGAGAGATTTTACGCTAATTTTATTGAGAAAGAAGTAGCATTGAGACAGTTTCATAACAGGTGAGAAGGACAGTTATAATAATTAATACATTGCATATTGTTGTCTTTGGAGTAGAGGTACAGACATGATATCTTGTCTAACCATCATTATTTCAAATTTTCTTCTCATTGAACTGAGAAAAAGTAGTTGTACACATATGTTATTTTGTATATACTGATTATATATATACATATATATATATACATATATATATACATATATATGCTTTTTTACTACAAAATGGTTCTTTATTTGTATCTTACTTTTTTGTTTACTTTTCTCACAAATGTGTATTCCATTGCCATTCATATATTGTAGGTGCATGACTTCTTCAAAGTAATCCAATATATTCCAGTAGTCTATAATAGTAGTGGAATTTGAATTAAGGGTAAAAGAGATAGTTACGTAAAAGCTTATAAAATACAAAGAATCAAATAACATATAATTAATAGATTGTACAATAAGACTTTGATTTAAGTAGATCGCTGCCTTCCATCTGTAGGCTGCAGACACCTAGAGACCCTCAAAATGTTAATTTTATTCATTCATTCACTGTTCAGTATCTTTAAACTCAATGTGTTTGTGTGTGTGTGTGTGTGTGTGTGTATTTGTGCATGTCTGTGAGTGTGTGCTGTTCTGACAGGGTTTCACTATACAGTTCAGGCTTGCCTTCAACTTAATTTGTAGCCCAGGTTGGCCTCAAAATCATAGCAATCCTCCTGCCTCAGCCTCTGGACTGCTGGGATTGCAGGTGTGTGCCACCACACCCAGTTTATGAGTTTTTAAAAATTTCAGTTGTTTTCTGTTTACTGTTAGAATTTCTATTTCATAATTCTATCAAACAGCATGAATTCAGTCCATATATCTGTTACATAACTTTACAGCACTCCCACACAGGCAACCTGGATTGTGTGTTTCATGTGACTTGTATTGGCCTGCAGAATGTTAAGCACATGTCAGGAGAGGGTGGAGTTGGCTTTTACATTAGGATTTGCTCTCTTGGCATTTTTCCATAGTTTTTCATACTTTTTGCCATGACTACTTTTTCATTCTTAGTTCTTAAAAGTTTACTAGTGAGATTTCTATTATGGATTTTGATTATTGTGAAGTAATATTTTGATACTCTTGGTTTGCTAACCTTGTTCATGCTGGTTTATTTTACCATGCTTTCAGGATTTTGTTGTGTAGATCTGTACTTAAATGACTTTATTCTGTGATTCTGTTTTTACTTTTTTCTGTATTTCAGGGAAGGGTCTATAGGGTCTTCAGGGTCTCACTATTAGATCAGACTTGTAGTGATTCTCCTTCTCACAGCCTTCTAAGAGTTGGGACAGTCTCAGTTGCCCCCTCAGCAGGGGCAGGGCTAGTACAACAAGCCTGGGGATTGAACCCCTCATGCCTTCACCTGCTTGCAGGCATTTTAATCCACTGAGCTTTGGCTGATCCTTAGTCTGTAATTCTTGTAAAGATCCATGATGAACTTCTCTAGAAAGCTGTAAAAGTTTCTACCTAAGGCCATGGTTCCTCCTACACCAGTAATGCACCTGGAAATCTCTGAGGGTTCGGGCAGCACATTGGGTCTTCAATGCCAATATATGTTAACTAGCACTAAAGTTCCTTTTAGACACCTAAAAAAGAGGTCAGAAATCTTCAAGGAATGCCCCAAAAGATCCATGAATATCATGATTCTTATTCATTTTATTTTGAGCTCATAGTAAATTCCTTTCATGGATTCTGTCTAGAAATTCCTCACACATTCATAAATTGGGAATTTAGGTTGAGTGATGGGGGCTTTGGGCTGACTTATGAGAACTGAATCATGAGGTTTCTCCTCCTTCAGCTGTGAGAAATCTGCATAGGTGCGTCAGTAGCAGCGTGGCTTGGAGTGGTTTGCGTTGCCCCAGCTCCTCAATGCTCTGGGCTATCTAGTCTCCATTCTCCTCTACATTCCTGCTTTTTTCTTGAAGTCTATGGACTCTGAACTGAAGAGTGAGCCAAAATAAGATGTTCCTCTTTTTAAATTGCATGCATTAGGTATTTCTGTCCCAGCAATGAGGAAAGTAGTTAAGACAATTAACTTATACTTTTCAAATTTAATTAACCATTTTAAAGGATTTTGAGTGTGAGGCATATGTCATTTCTTGCTGTTTGCAGTAAGAATTTTTTAGAATATCTACTTCAGCTTACTTTCAAAAACAAAAGCCCTAATTAGTTCTTTTATATAACTCATACTCCTTTTTCCTCAAGATCACTCCTATTTTTTGTCAGCATTGCTTTCCATTTGAAATATTTAATATTTATTTTTGGTCTTTACCTAACAACACCAAGGAATACCTCTCAACTGTCTTGTCTGTGTCTGTTCTATTGAAACTTGTTTTTCTTCCTATTGCTTTCTTTGACATTTTTCTTTTTTATGACTACCTCTAATGTGTTGCGTATGTAGCAAAGTGCTTCCAATGTATCACTTTGACCTAAATCAACACCCCTTCGTTCATAACTTTGCATTGTGCGATGCTTGGGCAGGCTGGATGGGAGTGCCTTTCCCTTCCACACTCAGTATGTGACTTGCTTTCACTAGTGAAATGTTAGTTTCATGCTAGATGTGGAGGGTGGAAATGGCTTTCTTACAACAGGACTTGCACTCTGTACTTCTGTCCCCATGTTATACTGGGGCTGCTCACTAGTCCCAGGAGAAGAATTCAGAAAACTTAAATATAGCTGCCCCACAGATTCGTGAGTGTGAGCAACCTAAGTCAAACCTATCCAACTCCCAGCAGCTGTGGGTGCGGATGATTCTTGCCACTTCCTTTTTAGTTTGTGATGACATACTGAGATTTCATACAAAAGAGTGGCAACTAGGATTAGGTACAATTTACTTTTTGTGGCTTTTAGCTATCTTGAGGCTATAAGAACTGTTCTGCACCCAGATATGTCCTCCTTTCTTTGACAGAACATCCAGAAATATGTTCTATAGAATACGAGACTTTGTTTTGCAATAAGAATTTACAAAGCTGTCTTCAATTCACTTTGTCGTATTTGTTTCCAAGCAAAACTTTGGGCTCATGATTTCTGTTTCCAAAGACATTACTTTTTCTGGAGTATCCATGTTTATCTCAATTTATCAGGCTTCACATTTGGTACCTTAGACTCTGAGTAAAATGTGCGATGAGGCACTCACTTCTCTCTGATTTTTCTGTTTATGGCTGATACTTTCTTGGAGGAGAATGTGTGAAAGTGTCTCTGCTGATATCCCTGAATCTTTTAGATGCTCTAGTGAATCTGATTATTTTGGGGAGGATGGTTGAAGTTTCTAAAGTAAATTGCAAAGAAATCTTCAAATTTTATATATTCTAAAGAGCCAGTGCATATTTGCTTTATCTTTTCTGAGACACAATACTAAAAATCACAAGATACATTTAATTGTTTGCAATGATCATCTCACTCCAAGGTCAGAACACCATGTTGGAAGAGAATGATAAAGAGAAGCATACTGGCCCATAGCATCCAGTAAGCAGAGCAAGAGAAGAGTGACTAGCATAAGAGACAAGGGACCAGACATAGACCATGAGGACCTGTCCGATAATCCACACAGACACACTTAGCATAGTGGGCCACAGATTCCAGGTGGACCCTAAAGTCAATTAAAACCCAACTAACTACCACTCCAGGTCCTAACTGCAAGTATGTATGAGACACATTGATCCTGAACACAGCATCCACGCCCAGGCAGCAGCAGGACCCCAAGCACAGGGGCGTCTTTTTGTTTCAAGCATATAACAATGTCTATTCACAAGATTGATATGACTCTAACTGTGATTTGGAAACTGTAAAGGGACATACAGCTGGTAACTTGGGAGAAGAGAACAGTGAAAGCCACTGATGTTACTTTGTTCATTGCTATTGGCTCAATGAGGGAAGCTTGTCCATGTAGCAAGCATCGTATTTTTTACTGGAGGTCTTCCCATGCCTAGCCTATAGGTTACAGATGAATCAAAGATTTTCATTTGTTTCTAGGACACTACTGAGAGACATAATTTATGATTTATGAAAACTGTTACCAAGTACTATAAGATCTTACTAACTAAACTGTGAACAATGGTCATTATCTTGATATTTGTAATTATGCCCTTAATCAAACTAGACTTCTGGAGATGAAATATTGAACAAATGGTACTGGAGACCACATAATAGAGGGAAATTATTTCTTTAGGCAGAAATTTCCAGACATTTTTAGAGACTTTAATGGTTTCCAGATGATATTTGTGCTATGGTTGGTGCTAATTTGGAAGTAAAGGTCTTGTAAGAACAAAGAGTTGAGGATGCCACTGGTCTGTGTGCCTGCATCTCTGAGTGTGAAGGCACAGTGTTTGTATGAGAAGCTGAGTTCCTTGTCAGCAGCATTATTTAGTGGAATATCTGTGGCCTGGGCCTTACACCTATGCTTGGTATATACTTTGAAGAAGTCAATTAGCACAAAACTCAAATGTCACAGGGAAGCAAAGATTGCAGTCTCTTAGACAGTTTCTTCAGCTCCAGCCCACTGGGAAAAATGCATGTGACTGCCATTGCCTGAATTTGGAAGATAAATACTCAATGTAGGCAGACATGCAATACACTTTCCTGCAAGGCTGCAGCCTTCTTCAGAGGACATCTGAGTATTCTGAGCTCAGAAGAGAGGCCCAACATCTGGACTGAGAACTCATCAAATTGTGTCAGAAGTTTTTACAACACAGAGGGAAAAACTCACTTTTAGGTCGTAATATTCCTTTTCTCTGTATATTCAGTGGTGCTCCAGAGTCAGAACAGTTAGACAGGAGCAGTACTCAAGCTAGTGAGGGGTACTTTTTTCTCCTTCAAACTGTCATTTATCTTGGTCAGATCATTACTCGGCTGCAGAAAGCTGAGCACTAGTACATGCCCAGTGCAAATACTTTAAGCAGGCTTTGCAGTTGCTGGAACTGCTCACTGGAATTGCTTAAGGAAGGACTGTGCTCTAGAAAGTTCTCCACACAGGCTTCCAGTACCAGAATGCCATGACATGAAGTGTTGAGGCAAGTTGGCTTCTGTCCATGAGCTTTCTTCTCAGACACACAATCACCCACATGCTTAAGGACAAGACAGCATGAGTCTTCACAGGTGTTCACAGGTCATTCAAAAGAACAACTATCTCCAGCTAAGCTGAGCTTGTAACTAAGACATTGAAGAAAATACTGTTAAACACCATTGTCCATACTTGCTGATAAAGGTTTGTCAACATTTGTTTCATTTTTTTGAATATTTAATTTTTAATGCAGAAAAAGGTTTATCTACACTAAAAGAACCTGAGGCTTGCAGCCAGTATTAGTTTTGTTCGAACACCAAGTTTGGTTTGGCTTATCATCGTCCAAGCCATCAAGGGGGTAGTTTGAGGAGAAAATACTAATAATGGTCAATTGATGAGTTAAGTTGAATTAAGTTGGATTGAGAAGTACAATAATGAAATAATCACTAAGAAGCTTTATAAGGTACATCAAAGTCACCAACTCAAATGCCTATCATGCTGCAGATATGTGCAAATAATCGATGCTTCTTGTATTATAAAAGTGAATGGATATCAACAAATAAAAACAAAAATATTTTGAAATACTGCCTTTACTTTTTCTGAATTGTGTTAGATTTACATGACAAAATATGTACCTTGGAATTCTATGTCTGAAATTAAAAGTAGAACAAAAATATATTTAGCTATTTTTCTTTTATAATGCATTTTTCAATTGGAACTAGAAGTCTATCAAGTTTTCTTTTATACCAAGATGTCACTGTTATTTCCCAGTTATTTGCACAGCAAGGTTGAAGAATTCATCCTTGAGTTTTTCATCTGGAGTAATAGTTTTATAATGGGAAACAGCTGTTCGTCAGTATGAGTGCTATCCAAATATGGATGAGGCAGTGATTGTGTATGTATGTGCATGCATGTATACTTTAATTTCTCAGAGATAGTAGTAAAAAATCTATTATTTGACTGCTGTCACATTTAGTTTCTGGATCCTATTCCATCCAAAACCAATTAATTTAGTTTTTAACTCTTTATTTTTGCCATCAACTATAAGTTTTGTTTATGAAATATGGATTCATTTTCATAATCAAAGCTAAAAAAATTCACTGGTTTTTATCTGGAGTTCCACAGTATTAGAATGTGGTAATCTCAATACTACTTATTCCGGAAACTAATTTCTGCATAAAAAAGTGATCTCTATTTTTTAGCCAAAATTCCTTGAAAAACAAATTGAACAGGAGTTATTTACTTGTATCATACAATTGTAAAATTGGTAAAATAATTGAAATAAGATTTATTAAAATTAGGTTGTTTGTATTAACCACAAAAGTCTGAATGTTTGAGCAGTGTTTGTTCAAAAGCCATAGATTTTCTCTTGGAATACATGAAAAAATCAATTTTTTTAGTTGAGTCAGGATCAAGTTTCCTAAACTACAGTTCGCATTATCAGCTATTCCTTTGTGCATTCATCAGTCAAGCAAAACAAAAATGATTTGTCCAGTATTTGGTTTATGTCACCTATTAACCAGTCCTAATATATTCCCTTGTAATATTTTATCCTAAAGAAATGGTTGAAAGAAATAAACTGGCTTGAATACTATGGTCTTGACAAACATTGCCACATTAACAAGTAAGTTATAGTCACTTATGAAAAGATAATCTGAATCATACCTACTCAGTTTAATCATCTAATGAGCGACCATTTCTCAACAGATACAATGTATGTCATTACTTCATCTTGTATTTTTCATAAACTCCATTTTTTTTTCTTTTTAATATTTTTAGTACAGTGTCTACAGGGTCTCACTACACAGATTGGGCTCATGTGATCCTCTTGTTTTCAGCCTACAAAGTTCTGGGATTACAGGAGTGTACCACCATGCCTAGTCTCAATTGTCTTTTCATCGTGCCACGGGGGTGGGACCAGCACTGCAAGATGGGAATCAAATCTCCATTCCTGTGTATGCCTAAGCAGGTGCTTAAATCTGCTCAGCTATACAACAACAACTAAAAAACAATTGAGTCAGATAGGGCAAAGTGAACGGCATGTGCTGCAGGGTACTAATCAGCCTTTCTTCTGGATGGTTACCAACCTAAGTTCACAGATCAAAATTGGAGAAATAGAAGAGCCGCAAGGCCAGCCAACATTTTGGCCCTAGCCTTTCAAGGTCAGCGAAGACTCGGGACATAGGTGAACCTGTACTGAAACATCATGAAACTCAGTTCTGCCCCAAATTTTCTGATCAAGGAGATTATGGAGCCACAGAGGAAAGAGACTGGTGATGTATAGTGTGCCTGGGGAGAGACTCTCACAGAGCGCAAACTTGTTAAGCATTGGCCATGACTCATCCACATGTATGACACAGACAAAGGACCTACAGAATAAGGTATAGGATTACAAGATAAACCCTGAGGGGACTTCACTGACCTCATCAGAAACAAAAGCTATATCTTTTGGTATATAGGTTTTGCTCTATCTCAGTCTTAACCATCCATCATAAAAGTATAAAATTAAGGTATATAATGTGGGGCCATAATAGTAAGTTGAGCTGTAAATGGCTATAGTCAACAACTTCTTCAGATAACTCACTATTATTGTGGAATGCTGCACTGTGTTGGATTGTATCGCTGAGTTCAGGTACCTAAATTGGTTTAACGACAATGGAGTGCCCATCTTTGACAGGTCGAGACAAAAAAAGGGGTATAGAAATGAAGAATCATGATGTGAGTGTATAAACAATACAGTTAGGATAAATACGCTGTGTTTCTACATAATTCTATGAGAAGCAAGATTTTCACTAATAGTGGTTGGACAAGATATTATGTAGGCTTCTAGTACTATGTACAACCACTAGGAAAATAACAAGGTAGAAAGTATTAATTATTGAATCTGTGATATAATTCAGGTATAAAAAAATAAGTAAACAGCTACACTCTGAATTTATTGATGAGACATCTGCCATAATAATGTCTATAAGTATAATATCATGTATGCACTTTGTACAATACCAAAACATTATGAAAACAGTTTGCAATGTATTAATTTATCAGATCTGTCCTGTTAAGGAGTCTTAAAACTGTCTCATTGATATTTGTACTTCAATAAAATAAATAAAAATAAATAAATCTGCTCAGGTATCTGGCTGGATCTCCTTTGAAGCTCCATGCTTGAAGTGTTGAGTAATTTTCATCAGAAGAGAACCATTTACAACTAAGGTATATTTCTAATATTGAATTTCTACATTTATAATTGCAGTGTAACTGGATTTCTACCACACCCTTCTATGTCTTTCCTCATCTTCATTGTGGTATTCTGAGCAGCAGCATATTGAGGCAGATGTACATCTGCAAATGCTTGCTAAATTTTACTTTATACTACATCCAACACACCTTTATCTTACATTCAAGATCTTTAAAAGGTTTTGAGCTTTTGTAAATAATTAATAACTAAATCTATAACAGAATAGTAAGGTAGGAGAAGAGAAATGAAGATGGGTTAAAAAAAAGACAACAATTTACAAGGTGTTGATTATTATAACTGTCCTACTAACTGTTTTGAAACTATTTCATTGCTATGTTATGTTTTTTTTTTCTCATAAATATGAATTTGCAAAATTCTCCTCTCCTTTAAAAAACAAAAGACAAGGAAACTATGGATCTAAGCCATGATCAAAGTTGCTGAGGCCGACCAACCCTGCTCCCTGTATTTCGCTCCCTAGGCTTATTTGTGCATCTACATTGGCTTGCAGTCATTACACGGGGTAGTTGTTTCTCCCAGACACAGCCTACCCAAGTCTTAGAAGATATTTTAGGCCCATAAATGAACCTAATTGATAAAGTAAATATAATATCATGTATGCACCTTGTACAATACCAAAACGTTATGAAAACAGTTTGCAATGTATTAATTCATCAAATCTGTATGGTTAAGGTGTCTTGAAACTGTCTGATTGACATTTGTATTTTAATAAAATAAAAATAAATAAAAAAAGTAAAATAAAGGGCATTAATCTGACTTTAAGATGAAGAAATAGATGTAAGGTTTTCCAATATATTTTAGGCAAAATCTCCTAGATCATCCTTCTTCAAGGTCACCCAACCTCCCATGTTTATCCATGACCAAACACCCCAGGGCATATTTTCCCCCCACTATTTTAGGACAGGGTCTACAGGGTACTCAGGGTTCACTACTAAATCAGATTCTTAGTAATCTGCAAGTGGGGGAGCAACACAGGCCCAAGGATCAAACCCCTGGCCCCTGCACCTGCTTGCAGGTTCTTTAATCTGCTGAGCTATTTGGCCAGCTCAGACTATGGTTTTCTTGAACATTTCCACTCTTATTTTCTGAACTATTTGCTTTCCCATGTTTTGCCAAAGATGAATTACACTGTATTATTGTCATGTTTTCTAACTTTCTACAACACCCAGAAATTAAGATTTTGGTAGTAATTTATCAATTTTAATGTTCATAGTAATTCAAATTTTTAAACATAAAAAGAAACCACTGTAAGAAGATAAATAATGTATCTTCTTTTTATTCTATAACCTCAGGTCAACAATCTTTAAGCCTGAAATGGACCAATGAAATTTGTATTAAGATTATAAGGCAATACATTTCTAAAGTTGCCTTCTATTGTTTCCTTCCTGAGAAGATTTGTCTTTTATAAATTTCATAATCTAACTAAAACTAAGTATAAAGCACTGTGGTTATGTTACAAGTTTAAAAAAATGCAACTTTTCAAATTTTTGATTCAAGAATTATCATCATTTGCATGCAAAAAGGACATCTTTATTTTTCTAAATCAAGTTCTTAAGAATGATATTCAATAATAGGAGACTCATTCCATTCCTCATTTACAAGTGAATTAGCATAACAAAGCTGTTTAATTTGAGCATTCCAAAAGCTCTGATTAATACATTAATACATTAATCTTTATACTTTATCATAGGACTTATTTTTTTGCAAACAACTTGTATAAGAAAATTCTTCTCTTGATGTTTCAGAAATATTAACTCTTTCTATCCTTCCATTTCACTGAAGAAAGCTCTGAGTTTTGAATGGAGCTGGAACTCTGACCAAAGGAATCCCAGGACAGGAAGAGACGCAAGGTTCTCAGTTCTTTAACAAGTTTCTGAGTAATTTTTGTCATAGTTATTGCTTCAGTAAATGCTCACTTCTGTTATTGTCTCCTTTCTCTTTTTTTCCCCCACAACTGAACCTGAATCACTTTCCTCTTACTCGGCTTATTGCGAGTTATTCCTAATATTCTCACTAATAATTCCTATGTTGTTCTTTGTCATGTACTTAAAGAACTCAACAACAGTTCATTTGCGGTGGGCAAAGACTGCTGAAAAGGCCTCTTTTCCCATTGGTTAGTGCATGCGTCAGTATTCAAGCCCTTCTTCTTTGAGAAGTGGCCATGTTTGGGAAAGAACTCCCAGCATGTCACCTGTTGCTGACGGCTTAGCCACCATACTGTGATTAACAAATAATTTGATCTATTTAATGTCTATCTTTGCACTTTAGATCTTCACATGGTCCATTTGAAGTCACAGAATTAGGTGGGCAACAATTGTCAATTCAAATCATTTATTTAAATGTAAGATCCTGTCTGATTGCCTCATCAGGAAATTAATCCTCTGTTGCTGTGGCCACTGTTTTCCTTTACCCAGGGTTGTAAATTCATTGGAGACCCATGACTAAATATGAAAGAAACCTCTCTTCATGGGGTCTTCAGAGTCAGCCACTTTTTCCTGAGTGAACATGGCTACTGAATTATAGATCATGGAAGGAAATGAGCATGGTGGCACACTCCTGTAATCCCAGCACCAGGGAAGCTGAGACAGGGGGACAACTATGAATATGAGCTGTGTAGTGAGACTGTGTATCAAAAATAAAAATAAAGAAATAAATAAGATGATATAGATCACTGAAAAGAACCCAGCACAGATGACAGCAGTCTTTCTGGGAACATCTATAGCTTAGGGACAGCAGCCAGTCTTCTGCCTGACTTTGCAATGGCTGGAAGCTTATGCAGGGCCGAGGCCCTGCAAGGCCTACACCCCGCTCACACGTACGGCAACGCAGACCCCAGGCTCTTGAGCATTTGCCCCATTCAGGAGCCTGGGGCTCAGGAAACCAGGCCTACACAGTAGATTTTTCTGAGAGCAACTTGTGTTTTACCTTAATAGAAATTTTTGAAGCAGAGATGTGCAAAGCACCTCCATTTCTTTTCTTTTTGGGAAGAAGATAGAAAAACAGAAATTGTTCTAGAATTCTGTCATTGCATCCATTTCTTTTTAAAAGAAAGTGTAGAGGTTTTAACAGCAATGATAATCCCATAATTAGTTAATCCTATATGATCTGGCTTAAATGTTGACTATTAAATCAAACTCACCCAACTTTAACCTTTTTCACTACAAACGCATACAAAAATTTAACTTCCTCTAATTCACATTCAATTGAGAAAGTTGCAGGATTTTGAGTTGTGGGTTTAGAATTGGCAGGATCTGATTAATTTTTGCTCAGGCTATGGCTTGTTTTATGTTTGGATAAAATATTTAATCCAATGGTGGTCATTCAACACTGTATAATTTGGTCATGTGAGTGTTTTATGAATTTATATGCCTATAGTCTGAAAGTACAATATCACCCATGTGCAGTATAACTTTTCAGATGCTCATAAATTCTTTTGTAATTAGGAAAATTCAAGTGTATATAAATATTAATGAATGAATGATAGCTTTCTTCAATATGCATTTTTAAAATTCGGTGAAAGCTGAAAGTCAAACTACTATGTTGGAAGAAAAATTTGTGTGGAAATCTTTTGATATTTAAAATTGTGTTCAAGCAGGTCAGGAAGACCAATATTTCTGCTGCAAAAACTTGCAAAAAGCTAGAAAATTATAAAATAAAATCAAATTTTAAAGGCATCAAATAACTGCAAGAATGATGATTTGATGAATTATAATTATTGAGGAGGGTGAATCAGTCTGAGTAGCCTGACAATCACAGGAGGCTGTTGGCTAATTCTGAGACCAGACTAAAGATCACCCAGGAGAGAGGCAGGAAAGTCTTACTATTGTCTAACACTGGAATGATGGACTGGCACTTGGGAAAACTCAAATAGGGATACTTGCTGTGTTTTATTGCAGTATCATAGGCTGAAGATCTCATGAAATCCTCCCCAAGGCAGAGCAAAACACCTTCAGTCTTGCAATGACCAGCAAACAAAAAAAATCTGAAAAGGGAGCCTGACATGCAGTCTGTGCTTTCATATAGCCACAAAGTATTCCTCAAATTTTCAAGCTTCCTAGGACAAGAGATGACAGATGGAGGTAAAAACTTTAAGTTGCAAATAACTTTCATGGTACCATTTCAAGGTTCAGGAGCCTAAATGCTATACAAGAGCATTTTTCTGTAAGCAGAAAGATAAGAAGCAGATGAGGACAGAATTTTTTTTTCCTTTTTTTTTTTTTTTTTTTGGTGGAACTGAGGATTGAACTCAAGCCCTTGTGCTTGTCAGGGAAACACTGATTCCACTGAGCCATCTACCTGGCTCCCTGAGGATAGACTTTTACCAAATGTACCTGCCAGCCGAGCCATCCACCTGGCTCCCTGAGGATAGACTTTTACCAAATGTACCTGCCAGCCTCCTACAGGCACAATTTGATCATACTGGAGTCTCCCCCATGCTACCTGCTTAACATCCTAGATCATGTAAACATGATCTCACATAGCATAAAGGGTACTATAACTAACAGGAAAAGGGCCACATGTAGTGTGTAAGCCAGCTGCTTCATTTCACCTAAGCATGTGGACAGATTATGAGATGGGCCTTGCTGGGATTTTCACTTTGTGTGAACATCATGGAGTATGCTTGCTCAAAGGTAAGCTGGCTATGACACCACCTGGTCATATATCCTGTGCGACCTCCATCATTGTGGGGATCGAAGCATGTGCTGTGTGACTGCTGCACAGCTAAAACCTGTAAAACAGCTATAGTTAATGTGTTAAAAAGAAATTGAGAAGATGATAATAGAAAAGGTGGGATTGACAAGCTCCCATTTGGGATCATTTGCTTCAGCATATTGGTTGAAAGATCAGGGATGTGGTCACTGAGAGGGGACAAAGATTAAGGGAAGAGAGCGACACTGTGAGCTTACCGTACAGAGGTCTCTGGATCTCCCCTGAGCAGTCTCCACTCTCATATCTATGCTCTCTAACTTTCTACCTCTACTCTTTGGATTAACTCAGCATTCATAGAAACCACTTGCCCAGATCCCTTGGAGTCTGGACTGAATTCCACGCTGCAGTCCTCCTCTTAATTCCATGCAAAGCTGGCTTTCTTTGCCCATAGGTTTGACTCCCTGGAGGCTTCTGAGTGGCAGAGTGTATCAACTTTCAATTTTCACGATTGTTGCCCACTACCTCCACACCTAGCAGTTTCTGATTGCTAGAAGTCCAGTGTGCTATCCACTGACTTAAAGAGCCACCTCACCTTCCCTGTCAGGGAAATTTAATTTTCATTAATTTAAAATTTAATTTAACTCCTTCTAGTGTATCAATTCTACTTGTGAGAGCCCATTTTAGAAACCCAGCAGCTGTCGAGAGCTCTTCTTGCTGCAGGAGCAGGGGCGTCACAAGTCCTCATTAGACATTGGTCTGTCCAGATCCCTGGACATGTGGGTGACAGGGCTAAGCCATGTGTATCATTACACCAAGTCTTAGAAAAGGGTGCTCACAAAAGAGCAACTCAACATGCATTCGGACACTGTAGATGTACAGCACACTGTACGACTCCATTTTCCCCTTTAAGTAATGGAGGGAGGGATCCGTACTCAGTGGAATTCTTCCCAAGCTTGCTTCTGTGCATTTGACTCCAGTTTTAACTCTTTAAAGTGTTTGTCCTAACTCTGGCTTGAGGAAATTTAAATCCATCTTCTTTAAACTCATAAATAACTATAATAGGAGCACTACCATAGATCTCAAGGGATATTTTACAATGACTTTTATATTAGTTATTATAGACTGCATCTAATTTACTACCTCAAATATTTTAGAACAATTTGTCATTTCTAGATAATACCATTTCTAGATAAATAATTTTTTCTCTTGTAAGTTGCCAGTAATTTCTATTTGTCCTTTGAAGATGAACTGAATTATTGCTTGCTCTAGGAAGCCTTTAGCTGCTCACTAGCCCCATCATCTCTATTTTTCTCCATCCACTAACATAGAATCCTTTACAAATGGACACTGTGGCAATTTCTATGCTGTTTGTCACTTTCAGTTTATTGCCTATACTTTAGAAGCTTATAGGCTCCTTGCATTTGAGAACTATATCTTATTTGAATTTTCTGTTCTTAGCACAGTTGACTGTTATACAAGAATAGTTTCATAGATGTTGAACAAATGAAGAAATATAAAAGAGACTAGTATATTGCTATAAACTGGATGTATGAAGATAGGTCATTTCACAACAAATACAAGGTCCTGAATTTGATCCCTGGTACCAAAAAAGGAGGAGGAGGAGGAAGGAGGAG
>PVKA01005302.1:0-77160 GCA_004027165.1 Ctenomys sociabilis
TGCCAACCTACCATAGGATGCCCATGCCAGCCTACCACAGGATGTCTGTGCCAACCTACCTTAGGATGTCCATGCCAACCTACTACAGGATGTCCATGCCAACCTACTACAGGATATCCGTGCCAACCTGCCTTAGGATGTCCATGCCAACCTACTACAGGATGTCCGTGCCAGCCTACCATAGGATGCCCATGCCAACTTGCCTCAGGATGTCCATGCCAACCTACCACAGGATGTCCATGCCAATTTAAAGTTCCCGCTGGAATCACATGCTTTCTAAGATGTCTTCTGAGAATACAGAGCCTCACTCACAATGCTAAGAGTTAAACATGATTACTAAGTCAAGAACCGTGTTGGAGACCACAGTAAAGCAACTTGTGACCCATTTTTCCAAAACTGCCTTTGTCTAATGTTTTCTCACTGAAATGAAAAAACAATGATGCCTTTTGCCAATGTTCCAAAATTAAAAGACTTGGGACTATAAAAAATATTCTTCTCTCCAGAAGGCTCTTCAGTCTGTCAGAGGTAAACTATCTCTATCAAACTCTCACTACTCACAATAGGCAAATATATGTTATCTATACATATTTAAATTCATATTCTGAACATCTTGTTTTCATTATACTGTCAGTTTTTAGAAGTACATTTATGTAAGAGTGCCATTTTAATTCTTGCTGTATGTAGTATGTAGGATCAAATATCATATTTTAAAAGGTAATAAATTAGCAAAAGGTAAATTTGTTGCACGTTTAGTCTGTAATACGCTGCATTGTGATTTGGACCTAGGAAGTCACCCAAAACTCCACATGCCAATGATGACTGGGTCACGGGGACGCCACACACCATTCATGACGCAGTCCCTTTTCCCCTTGCTTCCTGACTCTCATGGGTTGAACACCCTTACTTCTACACCATACCCCTCTACCAACCTGTTTTCTGCTTTTTCTCCTTAAAATTGTGGGTACTGGAACACAAATATGGTGTCCAGGGACAGGAAAGTGACTAAGATGTTGGTATCAGGAGTGAGGTCATTGCTACGGTCATTACCTAATAATGAGGTTTAGAGGCCTATGGACCCATTTTGTAGAAGGAGTTTGGAAAGATTTGGATATGTCAACCAGAAAAGCCCTGGAATATTGTAAGCTAAGTCTGATAGAAGAGTCTGAGCAGAACTCAAAAGACCAAATACTGATAAAAATGCTAACAAAGAAGCTGCAAACAAGGACACTATCACCAGGTAGACTTGAGGGTGTGCACATTACATCCTAGCAGAAGAGTTTTGTTTGTTTGTTTGCTTGCTTTTCCCTTGTTCTGAAACTGAAATTAAGAGTAGTGAACTAAATAATCTGGAGGTGGAACTCTGAAGGAGCCCAGTGTTCAGGGTGTGACAGGGGTACTGTTGGGTACTTCTATTCATATCTACAATGAGAAGCAGCAACAAATAGCAAAGCTGAATGATCTGAAAGGCTGTAGTTTCACCCTAAAGAATACATCTACAAAGCTGAGACCAAAAAAAGTCATCGCTGCAAAAAAAATTACGTGTCATTTTTGTTATAAGCTAAGTACTTCACACCAAGACAATAGGAAAGATGATTTGATGTTACCTCAAGTAACCCTACCCTTCACAGGAACAAGAATGCAAAGCTATAAACTTTCATTTGAAAAGAATGCCCCAGGTACCCTACTATGGAGGCACCTAGGGAACTGCCTCCATATGATTTTTTTCACAGTGCTCAATCATCCAAAGGTTTCTCTAGCTATGAACTAAGGGGAGCTGGCTACTGCTTAAGGTGAACACTTATCCTAGTGCTGGTTTTGCAGGTATGTGCAGTCCAAGAGTTATGGGGTCATGGACGCATCTACCAAGAATTCAGAAGAAACCCCAGGAGACCCGGCTGTGCACCCAAACAGGGCAGACTGAAGCTGAAAGGGCACTGAAGAACCTAGAAGTTGAACACGTCAGGGATGTGGACCATCTGCTGAGGAAAGCCACAGGCAGTGAATAAATCTACCCCAAGGTAGTGGCCATGAGTAGGCAAAGTTAGCAACGCCATAAAGGTAAGGCTGCCCAAACCCTTGAGTTCTCATCTCTCCACAATTTGTCCCAAGTCACCTGCTTAGCCAGGCATGGGGACAAGGTTCAATCCCTGGTGTGCTATGCCAGCCCTGCCTCTGGGGCACACTGAGTCGGTGACTGAGATTGGGCGTGGTGGCGCACAGCTATGATCCCAGTGCTTGGGAAGCTGAAAGTAGGAGGATCACTGAGTCTGATCTGTGTAGTGAGACCCTGTAGACCCTGTACTAAAATAAAAATTTGTCCCAAGTGATGGACATACAACTGTAGGAGTTAATGCTTTCCTTTTAGGGTTTCAGTCTGGATTTGATCCAATTCCTTTTTATCCCCCTTTCTGTCTTTTGGAACAAGAATATTTACTCATGCCACACACTGGAAGTTCTTAATTTATCTTTTTGATTTTCACATTGGCTCCAAGCCAAGAGCTTAGCTCATAGCTTCAGTCTCAGGGGAGATTTTTGGATTTTGACATTTTAGCAATGCTGGAACCATTAAAATTTTGGCAACTTGTAGAGATGGACTAAATGCATTTTGTAAAACAAGATAAACATGAGTTTTTAGGAACCAAAGGTGAAATGTTAGTTTGAATCCAGAATGTTTTCCAAAATTCTGGTGGTATGTAAAATGATTGCATCATAATGGCTCTATACTAAACAGTGGCCTCATCCACTGACAAATCCATTCAGTGCCTGTACAAGGCGGGCCCCACTTGGAGGTTAGGCACAAGAGGCATGATCTGGAACAGTGTATCCCTTCCCTGTCTGCTCCTCTCTCTGCTTCCTGGCTGCCATGGGTTGGGCTCCTCTGCCTCCACCATCCTGCCTTGGAGGCAACTAAGTACAGACTGAAACTGAGCCAAAATAACCTCTCCTTCTTCAGTTGCGGGCATCCAGGATTGTGGCTAGTGACAGGAAAGTGACTAGAAAAAGGCTGTCATGGCTTGCTGTCTAGGTTCCCCACACACACAGCCACAGGTAGTCACGGACGGGGCTTTTCAGAGATGGCTGGACCTAAGGTGTGTGATGCCAGGATTAAGGGTGGGTAGTTGCTGTAATAGCCCGCTGACTGGCGTGGCACTGCTCTGGTAGTAGACAACAGGAAGACCCACTCTGAGTGTGCGGCACCACCCAAAGGGCAGGCAGCTTGGAGAGGACAATGGGGAGAGACAGACTGCTAGAGCTGCTACTGCGCCCCTACTCTGCTGTTTTGCTGCCTCCTGCCTGCCCCGCCATGAGGCAGTCTCTCCTCTTCATTGTGCATCTGCCATAGAACCCTGTCTTAGAGCCAGTCAACTTCGGACTAAAACTTCTATAAACTGTCAACCAAAATAAGTCCCTCCTCCTCTAACTTTGGATGTTGAGAGTTTTGTCTCAGCAATGAGAAAAGTATGTAACCAAGACAAAGGCACTGATTTAAGTCTTTTGGAATGTATTATTTAATGCAACTCAACAACGTAGGTCCCTACTCACACCACTCCATTTTTCAGTTAAGATCACCAAATGCTAAGAGGATGGGTAACCTACCTACCGCTGAAACATTACTGAACAGAAGTACCATAATGGAACCCAGGGCATCTGGCTCTTTAGGTTACAGTTACATAGTGTTTGACATACATGATCTACATAGATTTCACACACGCAAGTTCTGAAGCTGAAGAATAATACTGAATTTAAAATATTGCAACAACCAATATGCCTCTCTATGACCTTTTCAGCCATCAGTATGCATTCTGAATTTACCACTTGCATATTGCTTGAAAATATTACCTCAAATATATCCCTCAATACTTTATTATTTAGTTTTCCTGGTTTTTAAGACTTAAGAAAAGTGGTATCATTTTGACAAAGTCTTCTGTAGTTTCTCATTTTCACTCAATACTACATTGGTAAAACTCACCTACACTATTCATTTTCACAACAATACAATATCCTAATGTGTGGATAGGTAATATTTATTCATTCTTTATATAAATTTATCAGAGTAATTTTCTTGTGCTTATAGTGATAAATATTGATGTTCCAGACACTCTCATGAATATCTCCAAGTGCAGGATGCAAATAATTCTTTGCAAGTGGTACTTCCTAAGTGCAGAATTCCCATGACACTTTTCACCCCCACTCACCACCCACAAGAGACACAGAGGGTCTACATCCTGACCAAAACATGGCGTCATCAGGCTTCTTAGTTTTAAATGACAGGAATAAAGTGGTACCTCACTGTTTTATTACTTTATGCTCTGTTGAATACTAGTGGTGTTGTACATCCTTCGACATGATCATGAGCCATTTCTTCCATCTGGGAAACATCTGTTTTTGTATATTTACTGTGTTCATTTTTCCCCCAACTTGAAGAAGTTCCTTATATATTTTAGATAACAAACATTTGTCCATTATTATTTCTTAAAAATTTCTTTTCCTACTTCAGGACATTAAAGGTGCCCAATGATGAACAGCTGTCTTAACTTTAATGCAGCTGACTTTTCAGACAGGATTCACCGCAATCCTCCTGTTTTCAGCTTCCCAAGAGCTGGGATTACACGCATGTGCACAACACCCAGTCTCAAATCACTTGTCTCAGTGCGCCCCAGGAGCAGGCTGGCACAGCTCACTGGGGTCAAATCCCATCCCTGTGTTTTGCCTAGGCAGGCGCACTTTGGTCCGCTGAGCTACCTGGCCAGCCCAATGCAATTTACTTCTAACGGTCTTTTATGGACTTAAGTTAGAATTTTATTTTTAAAAATCTTCTGTGGCCCATGATAATACTTCCTTTTTCTAAAAGATTCAAAACTTTGCCTCTTAATTTTTTAAGCAGAGGGAAGTTGTTATATCATAGTATAGAATATAATTTTTATATGGATGCATACTTAGAGCTATTACTTAATAGTTTCCCACACAAATCTATAATACATCTATCTTATGTCAAGATGGACAGAAAGATTGATAGATAGATAGATAGATAGATAGATAGATAGATAGATAGATAGATAGATAGACAGACAGACAGACAGACAGACAGACAGACAGACAGACAGACAGACAGACAGATCGATCAGTTTTGGGATTATTTCATTGAACATTTATCAGTAAAATCATAGTCCTATTGTACTACATTCTTTTGTTTAGTAGTACATGTACATAGTACATGCATTTGCACTCAGCTTAGGAAGTTGGTACATGCACATAATACAGCTTATTGCCTTTTAATCCTCTTCTTTCCTCTAATTTCTCTTTCTCCTTCTCACCCTCTTTGATATTATTAATCTTAGTTCTTATTTATGGCCTCACGCTCCTTTTTTCATAGGCAAATTTTAAAGTAATAAAACATCAATGTAAGAACTAAACAGGTTAGACACAACTCTGTCCCCTTGCTGACCTAATGGGGGCACTGGACCCCAGGCAACCCCATACCGCACATGCATGCAGCACCCTGCTCTATTTCAGCTCCTCACTTTCCCTCCTACCCATCCCTTCTTTCCAACTTATTTCCTGTGAGATCAGAAATACAAAATAAAATGTAGTATCTAAGACAGAGTCTATCACGAAGGAAATCACATCCATGCCTCTGGCCAGCACTGCCTAAGCACTTGTTTATCACCTATCACAAGTACTGATGACAGCAAACTAGACAGGATGGCCACGTTCTTCAGTGACTCACAATCTATTAATTCTCAATTCTGTCAGGCAGCATTAGCTCAAGTGATTTTTTTGTTTTAATCATTGAACAAGGAGTCCAAAGCACAAATACGGTTCTTAGTTACTGATTAAAAATCCACTCAATCTCCATACAACTCAGTGTCTCCTCTTTGTAACAGGAGAGAAGGATCAGATCAATGGTCCTCAAAATGCATGCTTTGAGATCTTCATGTTCCTTCAAAATCCATACACCCAAAACTTTAGACTTTCAGGTTTGATTTGTTTTTTAAATGCTTTGTAGAATGTGTGCACCAGTGGCTTCCAACATTGTCTCACCATCTGTTTTTCTTCATGGCACATCTACACAGCACACTGGGATAAAACTATGAACCAACTCACATCAAATAACCTGCATAGAGTCAGGCCAGGCCCTGCCTGGCACCTCAAGGGGTGAGGCCACCAACACCCTACACACCTGTCACGCACTGTGATGCTCTGACTGAGATCATAGCCTGGGTCTCTTCTAGTTTTCAGAGATCCTTTATAATTTTAACTCCAGTCTCTACTTAATTTCACATAGTTTCTATTTAAAAATTTCCTTTAAAATAAGCCCCCAATTTTTTTTTTCCAAGAACTAGGGATTGAACTCAGGCCCTTGCGCTTGCCAGGGAAGCACTTATTCCACTGAACCATCTCCTGGCAACCTTATATTCATAGCCAACCTGCATACAAACTTGACATCCCACTTGACCTCTACAGCAACAGGTAACTGTCATATACTTTCCTAACACTATTGTAGAGGGAAGATAAGGACCTAAGTAATAAAGGTCAAGCACTCTGGCAACAGATACACCAACTGTACTAATAAATGCAAAAGCTACTAATACAAAGTAATCTGTGCTGTAAGACACTGTAGCTCTGCCTCACCCTAGCTAGCAACTGGTGAGATGCTAGCAAATAAGATCAACATTCAGGAAGTGCTGTGCCAGCAATGAAAAGAGGCAACTGTGGGGAACAGGGAGTAAGGAACAGCTTGGCCTCAAAGGCAAGAGTAAAAGGAGAAAAGCAACAGATAAATATAGGCATGTTATGGTTTGTGTCTAGCTGCCCCCCTCAAAGCCTCATGCAGTCACCGAGTTGGCTTCTAGAGCTTGTGATCAATTCATGATCCAATGCTGGGATTTATGGCTGTGAGTGCTGCACTCACACTAGTGTGGGTAATCTGCACACATACAAGGAGGGGGGAGGGGCTTGCTAGCTGCAGCAGCAGCAGGTCTCCTCCCTCTGCTGTTCGCTGTTTTCCACCGCCATGAACAGCTGCCCTCTGCCATGTGCCTCTCTGTCTGGGAACCTAGCAATTACATACTGAAATCTCCACTAACTGTTTGCTAAATAAATGTTTCCTTCCTTAATTCTGGATGTCCAGTATTTCATCCCAACAACAAAAGAAAAGAAACTGAGACAAGGCATTTCAGTTAAACTATATACAATTACAAAAGCAAGGGAATCAAATAAATAAAGCTTACTATCAAAGAAAGTGACCTTAGCACCATGGCTTCCTTCCACCCAGGAAACATACTACAAGTGAGTCCCAATCACTCACAGCACAGGCCTTGCTTATTAAAAAACTAGATGCTGGGGTGTGTCAGCTGGCTTTCATTGCTGTCGCAGATACCGACATAATGAGCTGTAGTGAATAAAGGACTGTTCTGGCGCATGGCCTCAGAGGTCTCAGTCCACAGTGGCTTGGCTCTGTGGCCTTTGGGCCTGTGCTAAGGCAGGGCACTGGGGCAGACAGAACATGGCAGAACTGAGCTGCTCACCTCCTAACAGAGGAAGGATAGAGAAAGAGAGCAGAGGGGAGGGGAAAGGCAGAGGGAAAGAGGCTGGCATCCTACTACGCCCTGTGAAGGAACAGAAGGAGCAGCGCCGAGAACACAGTGTCTTCCTACCTGGTATGCCCCCCTTCTAAATCCTCCACCACCTCCCAGCAGTAAACATGACTTTCACACCCAGGCCTTGAGGGACAATTCCAGATTTCAACAGCAGCTCAGTCATGCCCCACAGGTGCTGACACGGCTCTCTGGGCACAGGGTATGGGTATCCATCAGCACAGTAAGCTTCAGAACCACTGGCTTGGGCATTGAGTCTCCATGAGGTAAAGGGGGCAGATATCTTCCTCCTTTAGGGAGGAGGTCAATAAGAGAAAACTAGGAGAAACCCCACAGAATCACATCATATCACAGGAAACCGGTTAAGAGGGGCTGCTTTAGGTATGCTTATTACTACAAATGTTTGCTTTGCTGGCAAGAAAATTCATTGTGACTGTTAAGAAAGGTATATGTGTGCTAAATAAGCAGCCACCCTAATTACAGCTTCAATATTCATCAATAAATGAAGACATTAGAAATCTCACAATTAAATAAATAGTTTCGACAAACCTCTCAGTATTGAGTCCTTAAGGAAACCACAAAGACTACGTCCGTGGAATGGGCAGTTTTGTCTGAAGAACAAGGGTGCTGCTACTCAGTTACTATACTCTATAGTCACAGGAAGCAAGAAGGAAGGAGCAGGATGAAACTCAATAATCTCAGGTATGAATTTGCTTAAGAAAATAAAAGGAATTCTCATGTAACAATGAAATGTTTCTTATGCTCACCTCTGTAATACATAGTTCCTCCTTTACAAAATATATGCTGATTCACAATGAGAAAGACTCCCTCTCCAAAAAAAGAAAAGCATTTATAGAATTCTAGTTGCAGTCCAGTGCTGCTACAGAAATGTGGTGTAATTGTTGCATTTCAACTGCACAAAAACCACTGGAGTTGGGGGAGAAGTGAGAATCGAGGCTTAAAGAACCTGCATGACCTGCCTGAGGTCTGAAGCCAGCCAAGGATCAGTAAGGACAGAACTGCAAGTTTATATGTTTTTTAAAAGTTCTAGGCAACGATTTTTTTTGGGGGGAATGGCCTTTCATATGCTAAAGGTTATAAATGACCACGCTCATAAGGAAGCTGAACCAGGATGCTAGTCTGTAACCAAAGCTAATAAAACTGGCAGAGTTCAGCCTGTGCGGCGCAGGCCAAGGCTACAGATGCTGGTCGTGCCTAGCACCTGGGAAGCCTCCATGGCTGATGTGGAGGCTGCAGTGCTAGCATTTTATTGAGAGTGAGGAAAACAGCCTGATCGTTGCTCCCAGCCTGGCAGCTGGCTTATCATTTGTTTGCTCTGGACAGAAGAGATTACCAGGACAAGTAATGGGAAAACATCACTGGATGGTGCACTCCGTCTATCCCTCGTCTGAGAACAGGCTGCAGACCCAAAGTGTTCCTCGCACCTCTGACCACCAACAGCTCTTTCCCAATACCTTTAATGGCCCTAAGAAATCAGAATGCCAACTTGGGCCTACATAACAGCCTCCCTATCGATCAGCGTTAGCACACGGTACGTCCTAATCTCTCCGGGAGTTACTGGAAACCTCAGGGTTGCCAAACTGCCAGAAGATCTAGAATTCTCTCTGCAGAAAAGCTAACTGCAGATGTAGGAGGAAAATGAAATAAAATAAATGCATACAGGCAGTATTTTAACACCAAAAATAAGCAGTAATATTCAGTATCATATTTTGGACATTAAATTAAGCATCTTTCTCTCTCCCTCCCTCCGTGTGTGTGTGTGTGTGTGTGTGAGAGAGAGAGAGAGAGAGAGAGAGAGAAACATTATTCTACAGATAAGAGATCTGAGACTAAGGCTCAAATTTGAATTATGCTGCCCCAGTAAAGCAATAGGCATCGATAATTATAAGCCATAATCCACACACAGCAGTGTGCTCCTATAGTCCCAGCTACTCAGGAGACTGACGTAGAACAACTGCTTCAGTCAAAGAGTTCAAGAGCAACCTGATCAACACAGCAAGACCCCATCTCATTAGAAAACCATTACATGCCATATATTCTTCGAGCAAGAAATTGCATTCCTACAAATATAGCCTAATAACATAATGACATTAATGCATTACACATATACTGATTAATATTTACTGTGACACGGTGGTAAAAAATAATCTCAATGTTTATCAGGAAAAACTTATTCATTATAGTTCTTGAGAAGAACATTATACAGCCATTAAAATCATTATATAAATCTCACACAAAAGGTATCAATAAGCAATCTGCAATGAAACTGCAGGTGGGTTGCAGAGCAATGGGCACTACCTGAGCCCACTTCTGTTTTCTGCAGAAGTGACTCCTTCAAATGGAATGAGGAGGGACAGGGCTGGCCTTCCAATCTGCAGGATTAGCAGTATGGATAAGCACAAAGGCAAACAGTCTTGTGGAGAACTGGAGAAGGTGCAGAAGAAGCTTACAATGACAAAGGGACGAGGCCATGCTCCACACAGGAATCTTGTTTGAGGGTTCTGGTTTACAGCCTAGAAATTCCTTGGATTTCCACACAGCACAGCAGAGGCGCCAGAGGGTGCAGACATCGCTCTGAACTGCTCTATGAGCAACCAGCGGAGCTCGTGCTAGTGCAGCTCTGGCTTGAGCACTGGGGATGCTCTTTCCCTTCTAGCCCAGACACGGTCCCAGGTCCAGAAGCAGAGCTCTCCCTGGGCCCTTCCTCCATCAGCCTCCTGCGGTTTTCCATAAAATCAGCATTCAATCCACAAGAGGCCCTTTTGGCCTTAATAAAACAGGATGTTCCCAGTCCAGCCCCAATTTACTTACTTCTGCAAACAAACTGGTTATGTGACGGCCAAAACAGCATCAGGTGGCCTTTTAAATGTGAGTTAAATTAAATGTCGCTGTCTGCATTGTTTAGTTTTATTATTGCTTTGTAAACTATAGGAGGGCTCCCTTATTGTGAGAAAAAAATAAATAGAAGTCATTAGACACTTTTCTAAACCAGTACTTGAAACTGTCAGGAGAGAGCAGCCGGCTGTGCAGGCAGGGCTGAGGGTGCGCTGGAGCCCGGACCTGCGCCGGGGGAGCCCGCCCGGGGCCGGTGCACGCCGCGGCTGCGGTCACCCTGCTGGAGAAGCTGGCCACCATGCTGGAAGCGCTGCGTGAGCCGCAGGGCGCCTGGCCGGCTCTGTGCTCCACGTCCAGGGCGGCCTGGGTGCGCTGAGCGGCAGCCACGACTCCACTAGCACGCGCTGGAGCAGCTGCTGGCCAATGTGGAGCACGTGGGCTCGCTCGCAGACGCCGCCCAGGTGCAGAGGCTCGAGGCTAACCACGGGCAATTGGTGGCGCGCGGGAAGCTGTACGTCCTGTTCTTCAAGGAGGAGGCTCAGATTCCAGATGGCATCTTCTAGAAGGTGCCTGAATCCTTGGGTCGGGCGGACCAGTCCGAGCTGGGCCCGGAGCAACCAGAGGAGCCCGTGGAGTCCCGGGCCCGGCGGCTGCAGCGCACGGGTTTGGAGAAGGTGCACAACCTGCGAAGGAAGGACCCCGCAGCGCCCGCGCCCGCGCCCCCGCCCCCGCCCACCAAGCCGCCTCGCCTTGGGCCTGGTCGTGGCCGAGCCGGGCAGCCGGAAGCCCAGCCCGAACCTCTGCCCGAGGCCACCGAGGAAGAGCCAGGGACGCCTGAGGTTGCCTGAGCTGCTCCGCTCCAATAGAGAGCGTGGCCTGAGCCGGCGCTGTGTGCGCCCAGGTGCCTAGGCCTAAATCATTTTCAGACGGCAACACATTGACCACATAAGGAGCTCTCACGCCTGGCTTTTTCAGCATTAGGAACTGTACCCCTCACTGCGCTAACCGCCAATAAAAGTAATTTCTTTTTTTTTTTTTTTTTTTTTTTAAGAAACTGTCAGGAGTAATTCAGCAGGAAATCCAAAGTGCAACTTTAACTGGGTCCCTTCCATTTTAATTTGTGGTAAAACTGTGTCAACTTTTTAAAATTTCTGGCTTAAAAAAAAAATTAGTCCCCAGTTTTCATGAAGGCTGTCAGCTTCACCAGGTGCAATAGTGCACGCCTTCAGTCCCAGAGGCTCGGGAAGCTGAGGTAAGAGGGTGGCAACTTCGAGGCCAGCTCGGGCAACCTAGTGAGAGCTCGTCTCAAATCTAAAAGGTCAAGGGCATGGCTTCAGGATACAGTGTTTGCCTAGCATGGATTGAAGGAAAAAAAAAAAATTGTGAGTGGCCCCAAGCAAGCAAAGCCCCTTCCCACTACAGTTCATCCTGTATGCAGACACCCCACCCCCAGCCTCAGCACCATGCCAGGGACCACATGACCCCAAAAAGAGGACCAAGGAGGAAGGAGGGGAAGTGCTCTGCTTCCTTCTGCTGAGGGACTGCTTCACTTCCCCAGGACGCGCAAAACGGACATGACCTCCCACGTCTTTCTTCCCTTCTCCAAAGCGTCATACTCTTTGTGAAGTTTTCCCACCTTGTGATAAGGGAATAAGCAACCTCAAATTAAAGAGCACTAAAATGACTTTAAATTGATGGGCTTAAAATACCTTTTACAGATTTGGAATAGCTTATTAACTAAATATGGGAATTTAATTTAATTTGGGTAAATGGAAAAATTTGTGTGACCTTAATTAAAAGAAGAAATTATAATAGAGAATATGTCAAGATTTTGCCATTAGTCAAAAGGGCATAACCCACAGAGATATAGTACACAGTAAAACCCAGCTAATCTACTGTAGGAACAGGTGGCAAAAGGGAATAAAGTTAGTTGGTTCAGGGGCCAGGGAGATGGCTCAGTGGAATAAGTGCTTCCCTAGCAAGCGCAAGGGCCTGAGTTCAATCTCTGGTTTTGCCAAAAAAAAAAAAAGTTAGTTGGTTCACCCAGGATTCTCAGAAAGCTGGTAATGACAAACCCTAGGATCAGCTACACCCTTAGTCCTACAGTTGAAATCCAAGAACATAGGACCAACTGAAAATATCTTACTATTGTCCTTTAATACCAGAAGTAGGGATAAGAGAAAACAAGAAAAGGAACCAAAAAAAAAAAAAAAACAAGAAAATTCACACAAGATAGCTAAAGTAATTATACTACTAATTTCTATTAGTTCTTTGACAGGAATAGGGTTTTTGTTATTGTGGTGGTGGCCAGCTCAGCCTGCCCTGGGGGCGGGGCTGATGCAGCATGTGGTGCCAGGGATCCAACTGCAGTACCTGCGATTGCCTGAGCTTGCCTAAGCAGGCTCTTTACATCACTGAGCTATTTCACTGGCTCTGAAAGGAATAGTTTGTGCTCACATCATTTGATCAATTTTGCATGCCTACATTTTGTAAACTGAGCAACTACTTTGAAGATGACAATATGCAATATAGTAACCATAGTTAATGGCCTATTATCTTGTTTTGAAATTCTGTATTTTTCTCTAAAATAATAAATAAACAAAACAAAAGTGGATCTGCTTTATGCCCTTGCATCCACCCACCAATGCCCACCAGGGGATTCCCATGACTACACAGCTCTGCTCCTCAGATGAGAGTTACACACTGAGCAAGCAGCGCCAGGCACAGAGGACACAGGGAACAATACCATACCACTCTTGCTCCCAAGCACCTCGAAGGGTGGTGAGGAAGGAGTGTGTCAGCAAGCACAGGCCAGATGACCCAGGTCAGCACGGCCAGCCCCGGCAGAGTGAATGTGTATGAAAAAGCTTTGAAGGAGAGGTGCAGGCTTGAAAAAGCACAAGTTTGGGGAGTCAGGGGGATCCCCAAATAGTAAGACTACCTTTGTAGAAAGCACAATGGGGAGGGGGCCTGGGGAGACAGCTCAGCGGCATAAGCACAAGGTCCCCAGTTTGATCCCCTGTACCACAAAAGAGGGTGAGGGATTTCCCACATGCACACTTTGAAAAAGTGTGCTAGAGGGTAAGGCAAGGAGTGGGCAAAGGAGAAGCTTCAGAACATATAGGGATCAAAACTACATGAATCTTTAAATTTCACAACACTTATTATAGGAAAACAAACACTGCCATTAATCCCACTCAAAATGTTCTTTACTTTGCAAACAACCTCCAATCTTTCTTGCCACTTTCTGAAGCAGTTCTGTTAGTTTTTTTGTTTTGTTTTCTTGTGACTGTCTGAAGTTGCGCTGGTAGGGGCGCTTGGAAGAAGACCTTGCCTTCCTTCCGGCGGATGGTGCACAGCAGGAGCACCTGATAAGACACTCAAGAAAGAGGACCCCAGATCTGCCTGAGAGGGTGGCAAGAGTGATGGAATAGAAGGGAACAGAATAAAGTGGATCTGCTTTATGCCCTTGCATCCACCCACCAATGCCCACCAGGTGATTCCCACGACTACACTGGCGCTGCTTGCTCAGTGTGTAAGGGAATAGAACGGGGTTACTCTGAGAGGGATTAAAGGCAATGTGTCATTAATCGAAATGTTTCTAATTTAATATCCTGATCACCCCTTATGACTCACAGGGAACCTTGCATGATCCCTGCTTCCCAAGGGGCATGACCTCATCGTGTGTGTGGCAAGTTCTAAAGCACTGAGAAAAAAAACTACCACATTGTAGCTTTGATATGTTCAAAAGGAATTTGCTTTCAGCAGCTCTAGCCATCTTTTCCATTTCTGATGGTTTATCTTCTTTCAAAGATATAGCATGAGAATTAGGACCCAGAGGCTGGCCTAGGCCTTGTGGGGTGTGCCGCTAGAGAGCTCACGGTGCATGGATGACAGTGGCAAGGTAAGCGTGCAGCTGGGGGACCGCTCTGGACACGGGCTTGCTTCAAGTTTCAAACAAGTTAGCTCATGAGCACCAGCCTTTGGAGAAAGCAAATTTCCCAAAGGCGAAAATGAAGCCTGTAACACATTTGAGTTTGCAGGCCTGGAGCACCTCACTAGGTGTGGAACTAAGTCACTGATTCTGCCTCTTCCTTCCCAGTAACGCAGACCAACCAGTCCTCCACAAACAGCGCTGTAAAAGTCAGTATCACCCAGCAATCTCTCGGAAACTCAATCACTGTTTCTAAATCTCCAGAAGTGGACTTTTAAAATCTGTAAAAGTTTACAAAGCTTGGTGTTTTTAAAAGATACTTCAATGTTTTAAAACTAAAAACATTTCCCTGGCATTGGAACCTGCAGATCACCATCTCCAGAATGGATGCTTTCAGCTCCCACTCAAACGCTATGAGGAAGCAGTCACTAGCCCACAGTGTGTGCAGCTTTTAAACACCTCCACTCTGCTGTTGCACTGAAAGCATTTCCCTACAGTGCTTCCCCCATCCTGTCTTCTGCCCTTGCCTCCGTCTAATTAAGCCCAGCATAAACACCAATCACAGTCCTCACAGCAAGCACAGAACAAAGGAAAGAAACCTACAGCCTGGGAAAGCTGTGCTGAAGCTGGTAATTGCTATTAAGCCTGCAATGAACTATTCTGATAGTGCCCCCTAGTGACCAAAAGCACTGTTCCCACCAAATGACCTCTGTTCTAAACTGACTTCAAAAACAACATATTTTACATTTTTTAAATTAATGAGAGTAACAATGAGCTTATGCTCTCAGGAGCACTGGCCCAGTTAAGTCCTGGTCAAACCAGCAACTTTAACCTCTCCAAGCCACTGTTTCCCTGTAGTGAAATAAGAACAGCACCCTCATCCCTCACTGTTCTCCCTTCAAACTGGTGGCTCCTCAGCACACAGGGCAGAGCGAGAGACTCAAAGCTGCGCGGCACTGCACTCTCTGCCCGCTGAGTGCAGGGATGCTACGCTATGCCCACAGGGTGTGCAGTACTGGCCCCGGAGGGAGGCCTCCTGCTCCTCCAGTTATTACTGACCCCTTCTGCTATTTACCCACTCTATGAAGAACATTCTAAAACTAGCCTCCACCCATTTCAAACCTCATTTGTGCACAAAATAGTGAAAGTTGTCCTATGCAGTCTTCAAAACTGAGATTTGTTTCACAACACACAAATGTTAATTACTTTATTAATACAAAATAAATGGGAAAGCCGGGCGTGGTGGCGCATGCCTGTAACCCCAGCACTCGGGAGGCTGAGGCAGGAGGATTGTTGTGAGTTCGAGACCAGCCTGAGCTACAAAGTGAGCTGAAGGCCAGCCTGAGCTGCATAGTGAGACCCTGCCTCAAAAAAAAAAAAAAAAAAAAAAGACAAAATAAATGCAAATTTTGGGTCTGCGAGTAGCTCAGTGGTCTAAAGCGGCTGCTTAGGCAAAGCACACAGGGATCCCCAGCACCACATGCTGTGCCAACCCCACCCTCTGGGGTGGGCTGAACTGGCCACAGAAAAAAGCAAAATTTCGATTTAAAATAAAAATGGTTATGCAATGTATTAATTATCATAACTGTCCTAACTAACCTGTTTTGAAACTGTCTCCTTGCTATTTCCCAATAAAATTAAAAAAGTAAAATAAAAACGGTGATAGTGAAAAGCACAGTACCATGACCCTTTAACCCCTTGCCAAGAAAATAACAGCACAACCGACTGGGGCAGCAGTGCTTGTGGCTCTGCAGGGACCCAACACCCTGCACTCCTCTACCACTACGGAGTCGGGTAACTGCAAAAGCCCCAGACTTTTTCTCAGCCTGACTAAAACTTCATTGCTGCCCTCTACCGGGCTAATTTGAAACAAGACTAAAAAAAAATCCTCCATTGAGCATTTGAAACCATCTAATTTTTCCACTGGTTTCTTGATCATCTATAATCTTCAACAACTTATAAAGTAATTCTAAAATTTCAAAGGGAGGAATAAATTCTTTACAAACTCTGCTGTAGTTTTCCCTCTTTTTCATCTAAAAAAAACCTGACTGCTTTGGACTCTGACAATACAGCCTCAGTCAAGGTAATTCCTTCCCATTTTCAAGTCCATTGAAATGAAAGATTGCAAACCAGATATTTATGATACTTCTCCATTTTAAAATTCTGTAATCCTTTAAGGAGGGTCTGACTTAGTCTGGATATGTTATTTTTTTCTTCCCACATTTAAAAAAAAATTTTAACAATTTTTAATAATCTAACATATCATCTGAACTATCTTATCCAGCATATTCCATATTCAGGACTTCACCGATTGCTATAATGCTATAGTAATTAAGGTACATGTGAACCAAGTATCTAGCACCATGCGCAGAAGGCCGCGTCTGCCAGCTCCATGGCCTTCCCGACACCCACGGCACATACGCTGTGCTCATCTAAGGCATGGACACTTCGCTGCTCTTCAAGTTCTGCGTGTCCTATGATGCACACTCTGTGTTTCCCACTGAAAACAGCATTTCATGCCCTGAACGACACCCTGATATCTGTCTGCACCTCACTGCTGGAAATAGTTTTTAGAGCAGAAACAGAAATACTGACAGCACTGATAGTGTCACCCATAGCAGAAGTCATCATAAAAATTACAAAAAAGTTAATTAACAGCACTGAAATAACAAAACTAGTGATAAAAGCAATAATGTAACTATAAAAATAATGAGATGTACTGTAATGATAACAAGCATTCACTGGCTATTTTGTCCCAGCCACTGCACTGCACACTTTCTAGTCCTCTCAAACATAATGCCTTGGCCCGTTCTGAAGTAGCTGGACTTCTGAGAGGAATGTAACACCTGGGAGGCCACCAAACCCCCGCCAGCCACCGCTCTCCCCTTTCAGAATCTCCAGAACCCTCTTGCCACCTTATTTCCTCCCAAGCGTCCCAAGTTCCTGCAGAGACGTGGGCCCACAGCACCCCCAAGTGGCCGCGAATGGCACGGACGCTGCTCTCCAGTGTTAAACGGGCGCACACTCACTCTGACAATGACAGACACCTCCACTTGGCTACTCAGGCCACTCAGCTCTGCTTATTTTTGTTCACTCTCTTTTCCTCTTCCTCCTCCTCAGGCAACACTTACTAGGAAGCGCATGTAACCAGGAATACGAATGGGGGCTCCCACATGCCACTGAGCAGCTCATAGAGGGGCAGGTCCTCATAGAGCTTACACCTCTGTCCACGGCATATGCTACTGACACTGGCCCTGCCTGACTTGAAGCATTATTGTTTGGAACAAGTAAGGAAGCAGACATGACTGGGACCAGAAACCTGTGAAAGAATATCTGCTGTGTGCATTCAATCCCTACTATTCTCCCTCTCTCTCTCTCTCTCCCTCTCTCTCCCTCTCTGTCTCTGTCTCTCTCACTTTCTACCTCATGGCAAGGGTTTGCTACAGGTAAAAAGTAAAAAGGCCTGATTCTTACCCAGGGCCTGCAACATGACTGGTCAGAAATGAAAACAGATGAACAGGTAACAGCAGTGAAATGACAGTAATTTTCTCTCTCTCATAGGCAACTGCGGGCCTTTTTGCCTCTCTATCCATTGCATGAGCACTACAGGAAACTCTCCATCACCTTCTTCCCACATCTCACTCTCAGGACTCTACTACCCTTCGATTTCAGAACACACCTTTAAATCCCCAGTCTGCTGGGGCTCCGAGAGCCCTCCTCCTGATATGACACTGACCACACCTGCTGTGGGCCCAACGCAGGCCAGACGTCCTACACAGATCAGCACATGTCTGCACACCAGCGGAACAGATGACATATCGATGCCATCAGCTCCACTGTGGAGACTGCTCAGAGAGGCTCGGCAGCTCACTCGGCGGCAAGCACAGCGCTGACCACGGCTGCTTGCAGCCTCGGTGCCAGGACCGGAGCAGCCCGACCTCAGCCTCCCACCTAGAGCCGGCAGCAAAGTACCTGTTGTGTGCAGGACTGCTCACAAAGCACAGGGAAACTATCACCGGCGCGCTCCGAATGCACAGCCATGAATACAGACAGCATACGTACTTCCTAGAGCGATCAATGAGCCACTACACCGGGCACAGTCACTTTACCTTTTGATATTTATTGTACTGAATGAGTACAATGTTACTGCATGCCGCTAATTAGGAAATAATACTTGCGTTTCCAAGGAAAAGGCTAGAAGGTGCCTGAAACATGGCTAGTTGCCCCCACCACGGAGCAGGCCAGTGAGCACCACGTGCCTCTTTGCATGGTGCACTGAGAAGAACCAGGCATCACTTCGGAGGCCTCTGTCCGAAGTGCATAAAGCGGGCCTACGAGACAACCGGTCTATATCCTCTGCAGTGTCACAATGGTAAAGGAAAACCAGAACACAGACTGCTGCACGCTGAAGGAGACACAGCAACTCCGTCATTCTGAACTCGGTCCTGCACCAGATCAGTGGCAACTATGAGAAAACTGACAAAAGATCAATGGCAACATTTGATCAAGATGGAGAAAGTGTATAGTAGCACCTTATCACTGTTAATTTCCTGACTTTGATAATTATATTACTGTAACCTATCACAGTGTCCTCCTTTTTAGGAAATCAAACTGCAGTAATTAGAAGTAAAAAGTATCCTATCTGCAACATGCTATTTCTCATTTTTTCAAGTCTAAAAATATTTCAAAATAAAAAGTAAAAGCAGGTCAAATTTTGACATATAGTAATATATATATATAGAAAATTAATATTTCTACCCATTGGGCTATATAGAAATAGCTCAGTGGCATAAGTGCCTGCCTGACAAATGCAAGGTCCCAAGTTCAATCCCTGATTCCAAAGGGGGAAAAAAAAAATCTAGGAATCACTGATTCCTAAGCACACAGGAGGATCAAATATAGATCACAGCCTTAGGTCCTTAACATGAAACAAATTTTACAGACTAATACAAGAAATTCTGGGCCTTATGAATAATGTCCTGAACTTTCTAACTTACAGCGATTTTACTGTAATAAGCACCAATACGATGTCCCTTTCTCCTTGACCTGATGACTAAGAATTTTGTTTAACTTCCCAATGTGGTTTCTTTGCACATCCAGGGAAAAATTCTCCAATAATCCCACTTCCCAAGAAAACACAGGCAACACAGTAACTGTACAGTGGCTTTCTTACTCCACCCTCTCTGGGAGCAATACATTCTTGGGCTAAGCAGCTGGCATTTACACAACCATCCACCCACCCATCTCTTCCCCTTTGTCCTGCCATGTGGCTTTTAGAAAGCCACAGAAGGTCTGAATGTGGCGACTCAAGGTTGGCATCACTGGCATAAAACTTAGCCACCAGCCAGCTCTGAGCATCAAATGTCCCACTGAAGGTGCACACAGTCCTGGGCATCTGCATTCCATCTGCACAGAACTCACCAGATGAGGCCAGTGAGTACATGAAGGCACCCTGCACGGTTATGCTCTCACACCCCAAGACGGCTGGAAATGCGCTCCCAGAGCCACATAAGTGCAATGGCTCTGCGGCCTTTCCTTCTCATGAACACAGACAAGTGAAAAGCTGAAGTCCTATAGCTGCTCTTAACTGTTCTCAGGCGTCCCGATTAGCACATTCTCACACAGAACAGACGGGCACCGTGGGAGCCAGACACATTGATTCTCTCATTATCCTTCAGTACAGGCCTTGGGCCTGACAGAATTTCTATTTCACAGATAAAAAACTAGTGCCAAAGGAAATCTAGATAATAGAGAAATAATAGTCTGTCAGAAAAAGGACCAAGAATTAACTTACATGTCCTACAGGAAGAAAAAAATATCCCTAACTTGTGTAAATTACCACACATAGGAAAGAAGTCATTTCACATCATAAGGCATCAAGAAAGCCACATAGTCTGTTTCCATTTCTTTTTATTTATAGTTTTAGAAACTGAGGAATCAAGCTGCATGAAGGTCAGATTATCTACCCAGCCAAGGCCCCACCACAACCTCACAGTCTGGCTAAACAAGGTGTGAGGGCTTCTCAGAAAAACAAAAGTGCTGGTGGGGTCCGTGGCCCTTTCTGAGAGCAGCTACAGCGCCAGCTACTATCTCTGTTAACTATCAAAATCATTCATGTTAGAGAAAAATACCTTTTGGTTTTTGTTACCATAAGGGAGGAGAACAGAATATTTTTATCATAATAAATTTCCAGTCAATATCACTGCCTAAAAGTTCCAGAGCTTCACCAAGATCCCCAGTAGTCATTTAAATACTAGTATATTGCTGGCTGGCTGTATTTGAAAAACAACACTGAGAAGATGAAAATTACAGTGCTAGCATCAAGTGGCCTCTGAAGAACAAACCTTCCCCAACGGAAGCCAGAGAACATCAAATAGGAAATAGCACAGCAAAGAGGAAGGTACATAGCAGAGCAGCCCTCAATAAAAAGAAGTCCATGAACGAAAAACATAAAGGTCTTGTGAAAACCAAGGAAATGCGAAGCCACCTTGACAAAGGTTTTCACTGCCAATGCTAATTAATTTAATACGTCCGAAGGCCTTCTTGGTGCGCTCGCTCGAGAACCTGTGATCATTCAGACAGCAGCATTCTGGATACATAGTATTAAAAAGGAAAGGCTTGATGAGGGTGCTCCCAGGAAGCTGTAAGAAAGGAATGTGATGATGCTGGTAAACCAAGGTGCACTTAATAGAAGAAGCGCCAGTTTCATAAAGCCAAAATGCCAGGACAACACTGTGGCAATTCTGCTTCGCCAAGATGCTTAAAGAGCCTTGACAGTCTCCCTCTGATGCTCTATGAAACTATTAAGATACTGTTTTCCACCTGAAGAGTGGATGACAAAATAACGCCAGAGTTTAAGTCTAACACTCCAGGAGCACGGTATGAAGACAGGGCTGCATAATCACACCTCTCAGAACTTGAGCTGCTCACTGATTATGGTCCCTGCAAAACTTGGCATGGAACGCCTCACACGCATTGCTAGGGTCTGTATCTAGATGTCCTGATAAGGTCTCCTGTACTCAAAGGTGGGACTTTTCAGAGCTGGCTGCTAGGGTGTGTGACACTGGGATTAAGGGTAGCTGCCCCCAGGAGTACTTAGCACCACCCAACAGATGGGAGGGCAGACTGGGTGGAATTCAATGGGGGCAGAAAAAAGGCAAGCTACTGCTCTTCTGCTGTGCTGCCACAGCTCGCTGCTTCTGCTCGCCTTGCTGTGCCACGTGCTACTTCTCCTCTGTGATGCCCTCTGCCATACTGCCCTGCCTTGGAGCCAGCCTGGACTGGAATCTCTACAGACAGTCAGCTAAATTAACCTTTCCTCTTTTAACCTGTGGGTGTCGAGTATATTTTGTCTTAGCAACATAAAAGTAAAGAGGTGGCCAAATAGCTCAGCGGATTAAAGCACCTGCTTAGGCAGATGCAGGGCCCAGGAGTTCAATCCCCTGGCCTGCTGTGCCAGCCCCACCCCGGGGCACACTGAGATGACAACTGAGAATGGGCGTGGTGGCATGCCACAGCTCCTGGGAGGCTATAAACAGGCAGACCACCACCAGTCCAATCTATGCAGTGAGACCCTGAACACCCTGCAGATCCTGTCCTAAATACAAAAAAAAGAAAGAAAGAAAGAAAGAAAGAAAGAAAGAAAGAAAGAAAGAAAGAAAGAAAGAAAGAAAGAAAGAAAGAAAGAAAGAAAAGTAAGACACGCAGATAGGTAGTACATAAATTTAAAACAGAGAAGAAAAGAAAGTCACAGCATGAGCAGTCTTCATTCCTCAAGCTGATGGCTGTCCCACGAAAGAGCGTGGGCTGCACGGTGGGGACCACAGGCAGCTCAGTCGGCCAGAAGTGGACTCATGCACAAATCCAACAGTAAGGAGTTTAGCCCTCACGAGGTAAGAACCATCTTTTACATTTCTACTTTGTTTTTGTTTTGGTTTTTTGGTTTTTTGCAGAACCGGGGATTGAATTCAGGCCCCCACACTTTCCAGGGAAGCACTTACTCTACTGAGCGATCTCCCCAGCCCCTACATTTCTACTTTTTATTTACTCTTGTAATTATACAACTTTAATTCTGGAAACTATTCTTGAGTACAGTCACAAAGTTAATCTTACAGAGTGCCTCAGGAAGATTTAAAAAAAAAGAAATTTAGAAATCTACCACAACTGTACAGTTGAAAACAGAGAAGGAGCTAGGCGTGGAACACCCTGGTGGTCTCAGAACCCAGGAGGCTAAGGCAGAGGCATGGCCATGAGTCTGAAGCCAGTCACATGGCATGGGTGGCAGTGAGACCATCACAAAAACAAACAAAACAAAACAGAAACAGAGGGGGGGAAAAAGTTCCAAGCAAAGTATTGGAGGGAAAAATGAAGAGGACCGGGCCAGGTGAAGGCTCAGGTGTGAGCTGAGGACTCCAGCAGAAGTACAGAGCACACCTGGAGGGGTCAGATTCCTTGCAATCACGGCTTGAGCAAGGTCGCAGGCCACTGAGCAAGGGGCTAGAGGCACAGGGGCAATGGTCTGAAGAGAAAGCAGACCAGACCACCGGCACAGCTCTTAGGAAATAGCTAGCAGGACAGCAACAGATGAAACATACACACACACAAGCACATATCTCTGCACAAGCTACACAAACCAAGAGCTGGACAACAACTTCTGTCACCTCTTGCTGATGTTTTTAGGTGCATGATCTGTTTCAAGTTACTTTTCTCATTGCTGAGACAAAGAATACCCAACACCCAAAGTTAAAGGAAGAGAGGTTTATGTGGCTCACAGTTTACAGAGGTTTAAGTTCATAATCGGCTGGCTCTAAGGCAGAGTGGCTTGGCGGCCAAGGGGCATCACAGAGGTGAACAGTTTATGGCAGGCAAAAGAAAGAAAAACAAGCTAGCAAGCCACAAGCAACAGCCGCAACTTTTTTCTGTTCCTTTTATATTCTATCCAGGCTACCTAGCTTAGGGTGGGTAGCGAACCAACCAGGGGACTAATTTAAGAATCTCATCCCCTTAATCCCAGTGCCTTAATCTTAGCTTTGCACCAATCCCTGTGTCACACACTCTAGGTCCAGCCACCTCTGAAAATCCCCAACTATGATCATGTGAGGCTTAGGGGACAAGCCACTACATGAGCAGAAGGCTTGGGGCCAGATTGGAACACCCCAGGAGTGTCTCCAGGGTTCTGCCAAAGTTGGCAGAGTCCCCAACTGGAGTCACCTCCAGATTCTAGTGTGTGGCCTCACACAGGAGCTCTGGCCTTCTGTGCCTCCCCTACATATACCACTCAATGGCCATCTTCCCTCAGAGACATCTGGATGACCAACTTCTCCAATGTCGACACAACAACCCCCACTCCCAAGCCTAATGTCACAGCTGAGATCTAAAACAGCCCCCAAAAGTCTAAGGCACATGGCAGCAGAATGGATCAGGGCACACAGTAGCCGTTGTGGGTTATGCACTTACCAGTCTGTGGCTCCACCTGCTGCCAGACCCCTGGTGAGGAGTGGGTCACGGGGGTGCAACCTGCAAAAGTGCACTCCTGTCCCAGGTCCCTCCTGTCTCTGCTCTGGCAGCCGTGAGAAGAGCAGGGGTCCTGCCTGGGCCTTCCAAGCACAAGTCTGCCTTGCAGCTGGCAGACTTGGAACCAACCCACCAGGGACTGCGGACACAATGAGCCTCTCGTCCTTTAAGCACTGCCGTCCCAGCAATAGCCAATGACTGACCCCGGCAAGCAACCCCACGGAGCTCTGCACCCCCCGGAGGGGGGTAAGACTATTAAGAAGGTTTTAAAATCTGTCTAGAACAATTCTGAAGCGTCAGTAAATATACCTGCTGCACAACCTGTGCCCGGGAGTTACCAGTCAGGTATCACGCCTGGGGTGAGGAGCTGTCGTCTCTGCACATTTCCTTGTCAATTCTACTTAGCAGGCAGACAACTTAGATTCACAGCACCTTTCTCTGTAACTTAAAACTGGGGACCAAGGAAGAACTTCTCAATCTATGACTAATAATAACTTTTTAATCATACTTAATATCATTCAAACCCCAAAGTAAACAAAACCAATGGTTCCATTTTGCTAAGTTTCATGTCACAATGAAATTCCATAAATAAATGTAGAACAGAGGTTAAGTGATCATAAACGTGATTTAGTTAACAAGAGGGAAACTACAGAAGGGACCGGGGTTCTTTGGTGAAGAAAAAAATCATATTTCATAGACAGTCAAATTACCAAGAGATTTTATCATTTTGAACTATGGTTAACAACTGAACATTCCTCCTCTACAATGCCTAAAGCGAAGCTATTCAAGGATACTTTACCTCTCCAGTGTGTAAACCTCATCATACCCCTCCTTCTAACCTTTCAGCAAAGCTGAAGCAAGAAAAGGGATCTCCTGAATTTCACACTTGGCACAGCCAAACAAGCAACAGCAGACCAAGGTGACCAATCGCAAAGGCAGAGCTCCCCGAGCGCCCACTGATCAGGCATCCTGTAGCTGACACACCTCAGGAACTCTTCTTCTTTCACTTCCCGAAGGGCCTGTGGGGGCGCCAGCGCCTGCGGCGTGGGCAGCGCTAGGACAAGCGGCGCTTACCTTCTTGGCTCTTTGGGCTATGTCTGGGGTTCTCGTGAGCAGCTTCTCGATCAGGTACTCTCTGTTCTGTAAAACAAATGATTCCAATGGTTTAGCACCAAACAGGACACATATAAATTCATACTGATTTCAAAATAGCAGATTTACTTGGGTTTTTAAGCATGTTACCTTGGCTTTCTGGAAGAATTTGCATTTTAAAAGTTCTGCTGCTGTGGGCCTGAAAGATCAATAATAAATTAGAGTTGAAACAATGACGACTTAATAAAAACACTGCCTTGATGATATAACTTAACTTGAGTCTTTCTGAAGGGCCAATTTTAGGCTAGCAAAACCAGAAAGTAAATTAATCATGAGCTGGCACCGTATCAAACAGGGCCAATTTTCCAGTTCTTTCTAAATGCCTCTGCTTGCAAAACACATAAAGCTAAATGCTTGGAGCATGATCAATTTTCCATCATTCATTCTTACACTTTAGAGTGAATTAGTGTTTCTACTGGATGGCGAACTGACTTCCCCTATTTATTAATAAACATACAAGCTGCAAGGTGACCATGTCAAACACACTGTAAGGGTCCCTGTGCTCCGTGATTCCTCTGGGGCAGCAGCTGCGGCGAGGGACTACCGGCTGTATCTGCACTCAGCCTGCCCTGTGCGTGGGCCTGTCCCAACTCTATGGAGATGACCACTTCTCAGGAGGTGTCATGTGATTAATGCAAATTCACTCAAAAGCACTACGAGCCCGGTCTGAGCGCCTCCTCACAGAGCCATGGAACTCTTTTCTGTAGCACACACTTCTGTAAACTAAAAGGCCTAAAGGCTTAATTAGGTTTCATGAAGCAGCTGAGTGCTCACATGTACTCAAGACGCTCCTGACTTGGGAGCAGTTCAGATTTTGGGACTTTCAGGTTAGGGATGTGGTAAAGTCTTCACATAGACCCAAGTCTCAAAAGCACTCAGCATGTGAACGTCCCAGCATTCTGGATCTGAAGTACTGGCGCTGTGCCTCCAGCAAGCGGCAGGCCTCCCCCGGCAGCATCTCGAGGCCCCTTCCCCTGCTGCTGGTGGCGCTAAGTTTAACAGCTTGGTCCCCAGGCCCTAATGCTATTCTTTGTGAAGCCACATTTTCCCCACTGCAATTAACAAGTGTTCTGCTGGGTGATACTTGACACTGTACAGACACCAGGTTCCTGAAAATCCTTCCCCTAATGACTTTTGGGAGGTAGCAAAATAGAGATTTTCTACTTTGAACATTTTATGCTTAAAGGGCCTTCCCCTTTTACCAATAGCTTCCTCTAAAAAGTCAGCCATATGGAGCAGGGATCAGCTCCGTGGTGGAGCTGGCATCATGCACAAAGCCAACCTGTAGCACCAAGCACATGTATGCCACACACACACACAGGTGCACACACACCCCAGGTAGAAAAAAATCAAATACATCTAGAGTACAGCCGAGTTAGACAACAGGTCTGACAGCTCCCAAGAGGGGCAGGGGAAGCATGAGAGTGCTGTGCAAGGTGACAACATTCAGAAACCCACAGTCAAACGCAGCACAAAACCTGGACCAAATGCCAGGCTTGGAAAGGAGGAGGCCACAAAAGTTATCTAGAAATGATTAGAAATGCGTAATGGCTAGCAATCTTAGAACACTATTACCATTTTCTTTCTTGTTGAAAATGTTACTAATTATTGAATCTAGATAATGATAGAGAAGAAAGCAGTGTAATATTTTTCACACTTCCTATATGTTTTAAATTTTTCATAATCAGAAAGGAGGGGAGAGTGAGCTTCACAGAGCATCATTAGGTCGCCCCTCAGCCACAACCGGCAGCAAAAGCAGCACCACACCACACTGCAGCCAGAAGCGCACGTGCAGGAGTCCTCAGACTTGAAATGATCAGAAACCATGCTTTGGGGCCAGGAAGTGCCACTAAAATGTCCCCGGGGACTAACCCCAAGCTTAAGAAAGAATTAAGAAACACTGTTAGGCAGATTAAGGGCAAGCTGCCCCAATCCCAGGAGCCATGTACTCTATCTGCATGCAAAGACAACTTCCATCTAACTTGATTATTTTTTCTGCAGATTTCAAGAGAATGCCGCCCATCAGTACCTGACCAGGAGCCAAACCATCCACCTATGGTGAACAGCTGCTGACTGCCACCTGTTTTGAGTAAATGAAGGCCTAACAGCAGGTATGCCACATTCCTTAGTGAACTCATTAAAGTCATGAATTTGTTCCCTTTGTTAAAAGCACAGAATTTAAAAACAGAAAAAGATCTAAACATTGAACATTATTTAACTTCAGTTACTTCAATGTATAGTCGCCATGATTATCTGCAACGTACTGGGACTCCAGTTACTCCATATTCAACTTTGCATTCTCTCAGTAAGCATTCACTGAGCACCTGCTATTTGTCAGGCTTTATGCTGGGTAGGAGGGAAGGGGAGGGAAGAAGGCGGGTGGGCGGGCAGGCAGGAGGAGAAGGGAGGAGAGCGCAGAGGAGAGGTTAGGTCCTAATCCTTTCTTATGCATCTTCAGGGCTCTCAGGGGGCGTAAGATGAACCCTGCCTGCTAGGCTCTGCCCTCCCTCATGCCTTCACCACGTTGCTCCCTGGTGACCCGCACACATTGCTTTTGTGCCGTTCTTGCCCCAAGATGCCCCACCACCACAGGTGCACCTCCTTCAGAAGACCCTCACAGCTCATACCAGCAGAAGTCACCCCTCCCCATGCATGTTCACACATTCACTCTCTGTCCCCTGGTCTCCCTGCCTCCACCCTCCTGGGTTCTAGGCCCTTCCAAGGCAGGGAGCTCACAGGATTCATTGCTAAGCTCCCCGTGTACAAAACAGCCAGTGCTCAATTTCATGCTATGATCACTCAAGGAGGGGAAAGTGGTGCTGGCCCTTGCTGGGATGCTGTACTAAACTCCTGCAGCATTACAGGCTAATTCCCATGTAGTGGGAAACAGGAGAAAGATGTAACTGAAATCAGACTGGTGCCACCCAAAAATCTGGGAAGAAGGCAGTGGAAGTGCAGAGGTGGAGAGTCAAAGCGCTCGGCTCTTTCCTCTGCTCAGCCCCACCTCCTGCACACCAAGAGTCAAGTGGAGTGGAGAGTGGAGCAGAGCAAAGGCTGGGAAATGCCAGGCATACCTGGACACACAAGCTGGGGAAATCTTTCCAGTCCCCAGCAAGGTCATTTCTATGGTAACTAAAACTAGGAAAGGACACAGCATGCTGCAGAGAAAACCTACTACCCTTTCTCTGTGCTCTACTCCACCCACTGCATTTATTGGCAATACAGAAACATGACAACATCAGAAGTGGCTGGCAGAAACCACGTTCATTGTCTTTTCACAGGCTTAAACATTAAGTCATTCCAACTCTACAGAGACTAAACAGCAGACAGCTCTTCGTGCTCCAGCTAGCTGAAGTGTTTGTCGTTTCGGTGCAAAATTCCACATATGCCACAGTAGCTCCACAAGAGAGTGGGGGCTGAAAGGAACTTGGAGAAATGAGAGAAGAAACTGAGGGCAGGTCTGAGGCAAGCAGAAGCGCCAGCTACCCACTGGGCTTGGGGCTCTGTGCTTTTAGCTTTAGTCTCTTTACTTTTTTTTTGTTTTGTTTTTAGTTCAATGTCATAGTAATCAATAAATGGCTGTTATGGAGCCATCAGTGCCCGTTAGCAAAGTACAGTAAGAGAAAGAATTCTGACGACCAGGCCGTAGCACGCCGTGGCTCTAACTACCATCAAGCAGTGCAACATGATATAAAGACAGGTGCTACCTAACCAGAAATGTTTTAAATACTTCCAGCAAATAGCACAGTGGCCAGGCTTAAGGCGGTGATTCAACTTGAAGACCTTTAAAACAGTGCAGCAGTCTGTAAACACCAACATTCTCAGAAGAAAATCTCTTAAAGGGATTCAGTCAATACATATGGATGACCTGAAGTCCACTGAGATTAAAGTAATTCTCAAAGGATTCAGAACAAATATGATACAGTTTAAGTAGTTCCAACACCTTACACTAATAAGTTCTCACAACTTACTGACCTCAGGCAGAGCTGCTTTGCTCACTCTACCCTTCTCTAAGAAATATCCAGGCCCAGGGGCTGGCAAGATAGCTCAGTGGACTAAGTGCCAGCTTAGGCAAGCTCAGGAGCCAGGGTTTGATCCCCGGCACCACATGCTGCACTGCTCCGCCCCCAGGCACGCTGCGCTGGCCACCAGACCAGGCATAGCGGCAGGACTGGGCGTGGAGGGGCTGAAAAAGGAAGGCCACTGCAAGTCTGAGCTGTGGAGTGAGACCCTGCACTAAATACATATCCAGGTCGCAGTCATTTCTAGTGGATTAATCTGTGTAATACCCACCCTTATATTGCTAAAAGAAAATGCTGATTCTTTGTACACAGTGACATCCATACAATGTAATCTATACAATCAAGGCTCACTGTTCAAAGAAATAGCAGATGTTCCACTGGGCGCATAAAACTCTGGGTCTATCTTAATGCAAAATATAGCCCTCCAGGAAACAAAAGCCTCCAACACAATAGTTCTCTCTTAGAAGAAAAGTCTCATGACTTCTCATATTGAACAAAAAGCACATCCCCTTCACTGCTAGCCTGAGAGCTCCTGCACAGGAGTGAATCTGTCCTGGTTACTGTTCCCCTGTGATATTTTCTTACTCATTGCTCAAAATGTTCTCAGTAATCCCAGGGCTTGTGACTCTTTCAGGTCATAAGTAGATGATCCACATGCAGGCAACTAAAATAAATAAAAATGGTCAAGAGTTTTCCCAACTGACTTGAATCTAGTTTCTATTTCTGAAACTCTTTGGTGGGCCCAAATAACCCCCAAATTGTAAATTCCTGACTGTTTCCAGGTGTTCAAGAAAGAGTACTGTCTATGCAAGACATGAGACACTGCGCACAGCAAGAGTAGCAGCTCAGGTCCTACTAACACACAAGTTCATGAGAATTTTGGGCATGTAAGTCAACAAATATGCACAATTTAATAACTGCGATAAAACCCATCTCATCTATAATTACTGCATAAAATTACTACACCTCTACTTGGTCAGAGGAAAGGACAAATGCCAGCAGACAAGCTCAGCTTCCTAGACACACACAGACGGAGGGACGGTGCTGCCTGCTCTCAGAGCACAGTCACAGCCATCCTCCAGGTTACCCTAGGAGAGTACTACAAGACCCACTGCCCAGCCAGAAAAGGAAACCGAGCCTGCCGGATGAGGACAGACTGGAATCTCAACCTAACACGTCCAACAGAAGAGGAGCACTTGAACTAAGGACAGAAAAATGATGAAAGAGAGTCAAAACAGAACAAGCAGCTTTGAATTGCATGAGCAAAGAGGAGTACAAATATTTCAGAATTGTGTCATGCAATAAAATGCTTACTTATCAATTCAGTAATGTATGCACATTTTAAAATAATATCCTACACAAAAAAGATTAAACAATATTACTTTTTTCCATTCTCACATGCCATGAATCACTGTCATGTGTTTGACTTTTTTCTTCAAACTCCTTAAGAGCTGCAGCTTTTCATTAAAAGAGCACCCAGGAAGGTGATATGCACTACCCATCTACAACTGCTGCAGAGAAGAGCTATGCAACTGTAGGACACAGTAGGTTAGAGAACAAATACCTAAGAAGGCCTTAAACTATTAACCCTTTGTACACTGATTATATTATTAAAAGAGTACAGTGAGGAAAAGATTTCATAAGAGTTCAAATTCATGATATGTGGCTCCTTTCTAAGGGAATTTTAATTTATTAATAGTATTTTGGTGACACTGGAATGAACCTGATATTTGAGCTTATATAATTAATAAGTCATGGATTTTCAATATTATTAAAAAATAAAAATTGTAACTATACTGTACGTCAATCTAACTTATTTTCATCAGCTTACATACCTCCTAGAGAAATAAATTGTTCAATCATACTATCCAAAACTCCTTTTTTAACCAGGTGGACCTGTGTGGTATTACCCAGCACCGCCACTAGGTGGGGTCTTCACCACTTCAATGTCTCATAGATCAGGAGTAACAACCCAGAACTAGAAAGCCAGCACTGGATGCGCTTCGCCCACGGAGCAGAAGGTGATCAAGCCGTCTTCTTGGCGGCGCCAAAATTTTACTTTTGACAATGACACCAAGTACAAGGAAAAGGCAGGAAGATGGTAAAGAACAAAATTAGAATCTAAGAGCACTTTCACCCAAAAGTAATGTGAACAAATTACCTCTACACACAATCTAGTAACAGTGAAGGAAAACCAACCCTTAGAAAACAACTATAAAGGGCAACTGAAATGTTTAAGCAGAAACAGTCTCTAAGTATTATTTGTAATAAGTAACTTCAAGATGCTTCATAGCCAAAAAATCATGAAAGCTGTAATATTTAATCTAGAGAAGGGTACTCAGCCAAACAATACTGTGTAACATTAAAAGTGTACATTTTATCTGAAATTCTTTATGAGTTTCATAAAGAATTTAAGATAAATATAAATGAATCACTTCCAACAGCAGAGACAATCCTTGAAAAAGGTGGTACTTACATTCTAAAATGTAAGTATAAAATGGGACTCTGGGGGGCCAGAGAGATAGCTCAGAGGCATAAGCCCCTAACTGGCAAAAACAAGGACCCAAGAGCAAACCCCAGCCCCACATGCCATGCAGTCTCCGTCCTGGATGCCCAGGTGTGCCATCTGGGAACCAGGCATGGTGGAGTACGCCTGTAATCCCAGCAGTCAGGAGGTTGAGCTAGTAGGATCTCTCCAAGTTCAAGGCCAGCCTGGGAACTACAAAAAGTGAACACAAGGCCAGCCCAAACTGCATAGGGAAACCTTGTTTCAGAAAAGAGGGGGGCGGGGGGCCTGGGAAGGGCTAGAATGGACAAAGGATGACACTACACAGGACAAAGCTCCTCCAAAGAGAGCTTACCCAAGCCTGGCCTGGGTGTAGTTCACACCACTAATGTTCCCCTTTAAACTCTAAAAGGCTCCTTGATCACTACCTGGAGTATTTCAAAGTCATGGAACTTAAGAAAAAAGAAGCAAATTCAGAAAAAGGACACACAGTGTGGACAATAACCCACAAATAAATAGGAAATACTAAAGTTAATTCAAATTCGCTTCTGTTTATATGATTAATCTTTCTAGGTTAAAAAAAAAACACCCTCCTAAATCTTCATAGATAACCTTTTCAAACAACCTGTTCTGCAACTAAAAGGAAGCTCATGCAAAATTCAATAGCTCTGCCTGGCTCAGACTGCAGCCAGCCGGATATTCAAATCCTGAGAGGTCATTCAACCTACACAGGGCACAATATTAGCTCAGCTTCTGAACGCAGCGCTGCCAATTTCTTCTGATTTCTGCCTAACTTCACTACCTCTGATTACAGAGCCCAACCCTAGCAAACACAGGGAACCTTATGAACAAAAGTTCTCCTCTGGTTCCCTCGGGCCCTCTACCCACATCTCTCCCTCAGGGTCCATGCTGTCTTCCACTAACAGAACGGGAATCTGGGGCCCAGTACAGGGTGCCCGCAAGGCCGTGTGTGCCTTCCCGGTGTCCTCAGGCAGCCTCTCCCCAGCCACAGACAAAGCTTTCTCAGAACTCAAACCAGGTCATTAACTCCTGCACCAAATCCAACATACCTCTTGGAAGGATCTTTCTGAAGACACAGGGAAAGTAATTTCCTAAAAGACTTGCCGTACTTCTTCATCATTTCTTTATCCTCCACTCCCGTCTCTAAAGTAGGTGGGTCATTTTGTAAAGTCAACATTAACACCTGCCACAGAAACACATGAAGACAAAATTTTGGCTTAGATTGCTACAACAGAATTTTTAATTTTTTACAAAAGCTCCACAGCTTTTCCTTGATTAGATACAAACATGCTTTTCCACTAGTTTCAACTTCATAGACACTGTGTATTGAAAATACCTGGCTCCCTTTGCAAATCTGTTCATGTACCCTTTAACTTCTTGGTCATTCCATTGACAGAACCTATTTCCTCTGTGCATTAAGAATGATCTCTCCTGGGCTGGCCAGATAGATCAGTGGACAAAAGGGCCTGCTTAGGCAGACTCGGACTGGTGTTCGATCCCTGCCCCCGGGGCACACTGAGCGGATGATAGAGACTGGGCACGGTGGTGCATGCCTGCAATCCCCGTGCTTGGGAGGCTGAAAACAGGAGGATCACTATGAGTGCAATCTGTGTAGTGAGACCCTGTAAGCCTTATACTAAACACATTAAAAAAAAAAAGAATGATGTCCCAAAACAGTTTTCTGGGACCCAGCACTCACAAAGCCTCCAGGGGCTCACAACTCCAATGCTAGCTGGCTGGGAAAGAGGTGGTAAGGGACAGAGAAAGCGATGTTCATGTGCACAGCCCCCCCATAAGCAAGGGACTTCTTGTACTCAGGCTCTGTAACATATTAACAGTCCTAAAAATAAAGTCACAACATCCCAGGAGGTAACGTGATTTCCTTTTGAAAAGAAAACAGGGAAAAACATGCAGAAAAGGGCTTAAAAGGCTTGGGAAAGCTGAAACAAAAAGATACAGAAAGATAACCAAAATAATAACAGAGTTACAAAACCCACAATCAGATCAACAAGCCCTGCTGCCCTGAAGGGGACAAATCAAAATAAAACAGAACTTCTAACGAAAAAGGTAAAGCTCCCACTCTTTCACAGTAATAAAAAAAATTATGTGCTTCCAAAAAATGTAGAACGTGGAATCGACTACTGACCTACAAAATGAATAAGCTTCATTACTGCATAGATCGGCTTTAATGTATGCAAATGCCATGCGTGTCGGGACTCCTTTCAGACACTTTCAGATGTGTGAATGGACAGAGGAGAGCAGTGAAGCTGTTACTTGTGGAGGCTGATCCGCAAAAGGCAAGTGGGGAGAGGCAGACTCAAGGCAGGCCCTGAAGGGCTCCCGGCTGCCACAGGCCAGGTTCAAGAAGTGGAAAAAGAACACAAGAAGAAAAGCTGGACTGAAGAAAAAGTCCTCAGTTACTTCACAGCTTTTTCTCCAAAAAAATGCCTTCTGCTGTCTACACATCAACTTTTAAATTCTCTACTAAGAAAATCAGCTATGTTTAAAAAGACACAAACACTTATATATACACAAAATCTTAACTGAAACTTTAAAAATGTGTACAAAGATACAGAAAACGCAACGAATAAGAGCCTATAGGTGTAGCTTAGTGGAAGAGCATATGCTTAGCATGTGGCTGGCACTGGGTTCAATCCTCAGCACCAGAGGAGGAAAGGAAAGGGAGGCAATGAGGGAGGGGGAGGAAGGAGGAAGGACGGAAACTAGAGGAAGGGAGGGAAGGGAGGAGTGAGCTCCACTAAGACCACAACAGAGTTCAGGGCTGGTTGACAAAATCATGGATGATTCACTGTCTCCTTTATTCCTACTTGTACTTCCAAACTTTCTCTAATAGGAAAATATTATTTGGGGGGAGTGTTATGGTTTGTGTTGAGTGGTCCCCCCCCCCAAGCCTCATGCAGTCATTGGAGCAACTTTTAGAGTTTGTGATTAATTCTTGATCCAATGCCTGGGAGACAGCTCAGTAGAATAAGCGCTTGCCAGAGCAAGGGCCCGAGTTCAATCCCCAATTCCACAAAAAACAGTAATAGAAATAATAATAATAATAATAATAATAATAATGCTGGGATTATGCGCGTGGGTGCTGCCCTGTCCTGGGGTGCGTGATCTGCATTACAATGTAAGCAGGGCTGAGAGAGGCTAGTTAGAAGCTGCAGCTGCCACACCTCCTTTTATCTGCTGTTTTCCAATGCCATCAATGGCTGTGCTCTGCCATGTACTATGGTGCCTTGGAGCCTGCGGAGGATGAACAGAAACCTCCAGGAACTGAGAGTTCAATAAGCCTCTCCTTCCTTAGTTTTGGGCATCGGGTATTTTGTCCCACCAAGTGGAAAGTAACTGAGACGGGGCCCTGCGGGTACTGGGGATCGGACCTAGAGCCTAAGGCTTGCTAAGCATGCACCTGCCAAGGAGCTAGCTCCCCAGCCTATCAGTTTTTAATCAGTGAAACTATTTACCTCTTTTAACCTCAAGTTTTTAATTCTTATAATTTTTATCCAATAAACATTAAGGAAACAACCATAGTCCATATAATTAAAAAGTACTTTCAGAATTTCTACTGAACTATTTTAACCTCAAAATAAAATCCAGCTGGAGACATTAGCTCTGCTGCTATCATCTCAGAATTAAGATAACGAATGAGGTAGGCACTGGGACAGGGAAAAAGAGAAAAGAAAGGGAAAAAGTTATAAATACACACACACATAACATAGCTAAGATAACTATACTACCTAATTTCTATTGATTTACTGAAAAGAACAATTAAGCCTAATCAAGTTTGCACACTTGATTTTGATAATCTGAGCAATTACTTTCAAGATAACAATATGCAATATAATAACTGTTGTTAATTTTCCCATCATCTTGCTTTGAAATTCTGCATCATTTTATTGAGGCTTTTTTCTTATTTTTTTATTTTCTTTAATTTTTTTTAAAAGAGTAATAAAAAAAATAGTATCCAAAGTATATGTTCTCTGAGCCACCAACATTACACCCTAACAAGGGTAAAAATGGTGTAGAACACTAGAAACAGAAAAGACATGAAGATCTGGGAAATCCCTCTGCAAAATAACATCACTATAACCTACTCTTCTATTTCCTTTGGGGCCCCCATTGATCTCAAAAGAGCAGTGACCAATGTTGATCACAACCGTCAACCCTCAGCAACCAACATTCACTCTCTTCCTCAACTCTCTTCCGCCTAGAATGAAATCAGACTTCAAAGCTGGAAACTGTGCTTTGGTCCCTTCTTTCCACTGACAAAATCAGCTATTCAGCTCAGCTGCAGCCCCCCCCCCATTAATTCTCGGGGCTACGAGAAACATGAGTGTGGTCAAGAGAATCAGAGAACGCATGCCATCCAATCACATTTCAAACCGCCACATTACTTTCAACAGTAATTACTTTCATAGGAGGATATTTGTGATAAGGTGCTGCTCCTGTCGCTAATTCAATGGCAGTTATTCCAAAGCTCCACATGTCAGCCTTGAAGTCATAGCCTCTCACCTAAGACACAAAAAAGCAGAAAAATCAAAATAATGCAGCAGGCAAAACATCACAAAGTCTGTATTTGATCAGAAATCCAGAGGTGTCTGCCCAAATTTCAATTTACTAAGAGTTAGCAGTTGAAATTTTAAGTTCCATGATACATTCTTCTATAATGATTGATCTGAATGAAATATTAGTATAGATAATGATATATATTACTGTATTATATCAATCGAGGGAACATTGTTTTACCTGTTCCATGACTTCAGGGGCCATCCAACATGGGGTGCCAACAAATGTTTTTCTTACTTTATTCCGCGTAACATCACCCCCTGTTGCTAAGAATGCACTTACCCCAAAATCTGAAAGGGAGGAGAAAAAAAAAAATCAACCTTATCTTAGGTAAGACATTACTGCTTATACAGTTCTCGGTGTGTGTGTGTGTGTGTGTGTGTGTGTGTGTGTGTGTGTGTGTGTGTGTGTACATGTGCACACCACCAGGAGTCGAACTTGGGACCTCACGCTTGCCAGGCAGGCGCTGCACCACTGAGCTAGCTCTCCAGCCCCTTACTCCTTGCTCAGCACAGCTCTTCCTCCAGAGCCCTAGCTGTGGGCTGTGCTGGCTTGCCTTGCAGGAGCCAGCCCTGTGTCCTAAGGGTGTACACCTCCATCCAGCTTTTGTTGTTCTACTCAGCCTAAGCCTACTCCTCGGAGACAGTTCCTCCCTCATTCTTCACTTTCACTTTTTCAAATAAACTCTGCCACTGCTTTTTACTCATTTTGCCCAATTCAGAAGAAAGAAATACACAGTGCGACAAATTGCTGCAAAGCGCCCGAGGGGCTGCTGGGCACACACCAGGCGGCACTGGCGCCTGCCCTGTCCTGCGCTACAGAGGGACAGATGGCGGCCCTCAGTGCACCAGTCCCAGTGCTCGGCACACCAAATTCTCTTTTTACTGTAACAGTAGCAAGAACCACCATTAATCAAGGGTTAGATCACTACTGAAAATAAAAACACATTTCAAATTAATATAAAATACCCTGTCTTTTAGCCAAGACTCATTTCAGCAACTGATTTATAAAAATTACCACTAAATAAAGTAAAGCTAGAACGTGATGGTATTATTATTTATTTTCTATCCTCTGTAATTACAAAATGTCAATGTCTGGCCAATTTTAAAGAAAAAATTTTAATCTTATTTATTGATTTGGTACAGGGTCTCCCTTCGCAGCTCAGACTCATAGAGATCCTCCTGTCTCAGCCTCCCCAGTGCTAGTATGGCATGCAGATCTGGGATCAAAACAGGGTCCTTGCACTTGTCAGGTAGACGCTTAGACCACAGAGCTATCTCCCCAACCCTGGCCAATTTTTTTAAATAAAAGATGAATAACACACTACACTCTCTATGTCCCTGAACAAACAGTAGTAACTGCCACCTTAGTCAAAATCACAATGGCACTTCCACCAACCCAGGTACACTAAGCCAGCACGACTACATTTATCCCCATGCAGCTATCAACCCAAAGAAAAGGCTCAAGCAGCAAAGACTTTTTTTCTGTTGTCTGCTTTGTGGATAATTTTCATAAGCACAGCTGGACTGGTCTTTAGAAGTAAGATAACACTTCTAAATGCCTATTATTTGTTAGAAGTTCATTGCATGCAAAGATTCATTAGGCATACTGTATATGCTCATAGGCCAGTGTGCATGAATTATCTTTGTGTGTGACTCCAGAGAACACCTGGTATTTCCTAATACATGTGATCTACTTACATTTTTGCATTAAAATTAAAAGTGGTTTTTAAGGGGCCAGGGAGATGGCTCAGTAGAATAAGCACTTGCCTGGCAAGCACATGGCCTGAGTTCAATCCCTGGTTCAACCAAAAAAAAAAAGTGGTTATTACACTGAAGTGCCAACGACCCTCCAGACTACTGTGCTTACTGGTACCAGCCAGGCTAAGGACCCCAAAAGAGGGGCCCAGGATACAGCTCAGCAGCACAAGCGCTTGCCTGGCAAACACTTCAGGCAAGGGCCTGAGCCTGAAGCCAGCTACAGAAAAGAAAAAGGATTCCAAACTAGTAAACTAGCCAATAATAGTCTTAAAAGGCCACTCAACAACTTAAAATGACAGCTGTACGTGGTTCCTTCTCTCATACAATTCTCCTTTGTTGGCTGTCAGAACAACATCTATGACGGAAGAACAGCCTCAAGTACAAATCAAGGTTAAAAGGTATTAACATTTACTTTCCGCCTTTGGCATTAACTTGCACAACTATGTGACTTAGTAACATTGTAAGTGTTTCTCACATACAAATATGGAGACCTTTTTCATTTCATTTACATTTAAACACACAGCTCTCAAGAGGGTTCCAATTCAAGCAAAAGAAATTAAAACAAACAAGTCTTTTGCAACTGCCATTCTGATGTTAATATTTAGCAAAAGCATATTCTAAAAGATTACTATTTTAATTCACATATATGGGTTCAATTCTAAAACTTTTTGAATTCTCATACTATGGTCAGAAAAGTACAGATGTGAAAAAAAGTCTCTGGAACCAATCAAATCTCTTGTAGGTGTAAGAAAATGCAATTCATTCTCTTAAAAAAGAGGTAGGTAAATAAGTCATTTGAAAGCATTTACTAATTGGACTAGAGAAAATATAAGACTTCTAAAAAAATAACTTTAATTGAGTTTATACTTATAAAAAGAAGTTCAATAATAAATTCAACATTCAACTTTATCACTTAATTAATAATAAAATAATTATTTTAATTTTAAGTGATAAAGTCAAATGAATATATTACTTGTAAATAGTTATATACATGGATAAAAGTTGCTTTAAAAATAAATTATTTTAGGGGCTGGGGAGATGGCTTAGTAGAATAAACACTTCCCTGGCAAGTGCAAGGGCCTGAGTTCAATCCCTGGTTCTGGAAAAAAAAAAAAAAAAAAAAAAAAAAAAGTTTCTATCAAAAATAAATTACTTTAAATGGATCTAAAGCAACTTTATATACTGAAAAACCACTCCTAAAAGAAATAATCCATATAAAAATCCACAGTGAAGGGCTGGGGAGATGGCTCAGTGGTGTAAGCGCCTGCCTGGCAAGCACAAGGACCCAGGTTTGATCCCTGGTACCATATGCTGTGCCAGTCACTGGAACTGGGCGTGGTGGTGTACACCTGTAATCCCAGCACTGGGGCAGCTCGGGCAGGAAGATCATTACATTAAGTCTTAGCTGGTTAGCGAGACCCTGTACCAAATAAATTTTAAAAATAAATTTAATCCATGGTTAATATTAGATATATTTTCAATTCTTTGTAAGCATTTTAAAGACTGGGAAACACAGCTGAGAAAATGTGTAGTAGCAACTCACTTTTGACAATACTCCTTCAATACATCTCTCATGATTTGTGTACTTATTCATAGCCTCTAGTTAGAACTTTAAAGCTATAAACAGATGGTTAAATGCCTTTAAAGCTGATGACAAACATGCCTGAAGCAGAAAGCACCAATCCTAACACCCATTCACTCCTAAGAGCATAGAATAAATCTATGTATAGTTTGCTCCTATGTAGGCTAATGTGTATACTGGGATCTTATGTGCTGAACAATAAACATTCCGACCAAAGTGCACAGTGTGCTTATCAGACAGGAAAACTGGTATATTCTGCCGCGACAGGGCACCTATGAGAGTGAGAACATTCTAGAGGAACAGCAAAGTGAAAAGCCACCTGTTTCCCCAGGGGTGTGCCCATGCAGCTGAAGGGAATGGAGCCCAGCACACAGGGACAGAAAACGACGACATTTCTCCCGCAATGGGGCCGCAAAGGCTGCTAAGAAGTTAGCCAGCCCAGCTTCCTGCCTGCAGGAGCCAACAGAGGACAGGAGTAGAAGCTGCTTGAAGGAACAGCCAGAAAGAAGGCTGCCATGCTGGTGTCTGAAAGGCTCTAACAGCTTCCAAATCCACTTTTCCTTCCCCTCAGCCGAGGCCTTGGCCTCAGCCACTATTACCTCTCACCAGAGTTCCTGTAGCAGCCCTGACGTCCGGGTGCCTGCTCTCCCAGCCTCCAGGCTCCAGGCTCCAGCAGCCAGGCTTTCAAAGACAGACTCAGCCCTAGAAAGGGCTCCTCCTTGTCCCCTCAGAGGCCTGATGTCCCTTTCCCCTGCCCCAGGTCTGTTCTTGCTCCCACACCAAACACTGAGCTCAGCACCAAAACTGCCCACTCGTTATTCCTGATGCCATGACCTCACTGGTTGCAGTGTGGCCTCAAAGCTGAGGCTTGCACTCTAGGGACATCACCCCCGCCCCTGTGGGCAAAGCATCAGGAGGAGGCATTTGCAGAGTCCCTCTAGGGACAGATGCAGTCCTGACACGGTGACTCTTGTGACAGGATGTGTGCCCACCACCTTTGCCTCATTTGATGAGTAATTCCGGTCACTGCCTTATTTGATGTGTCAATGCGAAGCCTCAAGGAGCTGTAGGGCTTGGGGTATAGTCACCACATTTGGGACATGGTGCATCTATTCAGGGCCAAGAACTGGGTCTCACAGTGGTCATGCCCAAGACACACTATTCCCCAGCTGTGTGACTTCACAAGGGACTTAACCTTTACCGGCTTCTGCTTCCTGCCCAGGCTTCTCGCTAGGTCTATTTTTACATTACTTCACATTTATGAGATTCCCTTACTTCTCTTTACCATATATAAATATTTCGTACAATAACTGGTAGGTGGAGCCATAAGCTACATTTCTCTGCCCTTTAACAAATGAAGCGAGTGGGATAAGGGGATAGCATTAGCATATTACAGCTATAGATAGAAAATAAGGAAAAGATATATTTCCTAACTTTTAAGAACATTAGCTTCTCAGTAGCAAGAGTAAAATCCAGTGCTCTGCTGGCTCTGTAGTGGCAGATGAACTATGACTAGAGTGGTCGTGAGGGATGGAAGCCAACTTTGCCCTCGGATCAGATCTTGAAAATGAGGTGAAGATTTGGACAGAAACAAGTTCCTGAAAAAAACAGTGTGAGCAAGGCGCAAGTGTGGAGCCGAGCCGGGAGGCAAAGCTGCCAGACAGCTGCAAGGGTGGAAAACTCAGATCCTACAGGGCCAGGCAGGAATATGAAGGAGGGGGGAGGGCTCAGGAAGTCAGAGCCCAACTGAGCAACCGCGGGAGCTCAACCCAGACCCAGCGCTCTGCTGGGAGCCCCAGCCCAGAGCCCTGGGCCACACTGGGCTTTAAGGCTTCTGCCCCAGCTAGCAAAAGAAGGTGGGGAGGGAGGGGCACTGCTGGGTCTCCTGCTTTCCCAAGGAAACCAAACTCAGGATCTTTATGTAAACACTCCTTTTGTTGATTCTTCTTGGCAAGAAATCTAATTTTAAAGTCCTAAAATAAAAATTGGAAAAGCAATTCCTATCTAAGTCAATCTATAAATGAATCTGCCAAATATGTTGTCATGATGGCTATGCAGGGGAGCGGGCTGCAGGGGGCGAGTGGACTGTGCAGTCCTAGAAACCGAACACAGGATCCTTGTGCTCAGCTACAGCCACAGCCCTTTGTAAGGTGCCTAGCCTGGACTTGAACTTGCCATTATCTCGCCTCAATCTCCCACAGTACTAGGATTATAGGCACGTACTGCAACATCTAGATGCGAAGGCAAAAATTTACCTCAAATACTTCAGCATATATTGTGCGACACCATGTTGTACTGTGCTATCACAACCCAGGTGCTCAGCCTGCCTTCCAATGAAGAACGCTCAGTGCTTGGGGCGGGGGAAAGCACTTGATTCAAGATCCCAGAAACAGCTGCTACAAGTATTCCTACTATCTGTATCTAAACATAGATTAAGTAGAAGCCAGGTGAAGTATCAAAAAAGGACTTATTATTAGGAAACAGTAACCTACAGAACAGCATGATGCTAGAAAAGGCTTTCCCTGGCAAAAATAAAGATCTTCAGAACATAGAGAGTAGATAAAATATTTAAAATATTCTCTCCTTAAGGGACAACCAGATAGCTCAGCAGACTAAAACGTCTGCTTCAGCAAAGAACAGCGGTTGGGGTTCAATTCCTGCTGTGCTGTGCCGGCTCTGCTTCCGGGGCACACAGAGATAGTGATTGTGACTCGGTGTGGTGGCGCATGCCTGTTATCCTAGAGTTTGGGAAGCTGAAAACTGGAGGATTACTGAATCCAATCTACATAATGAGACCCTATATGCCCTGTCCTAAATTCATAAAAATTAAAATATTCTCCCCACGCTTTCATGAACAGAATAAAAGAATCCAATCAGGCTCAGGTACAGACAATATCCAGAGCTATGCGTACATGGATATCTGATGCCAAATATAAAAGCGAAAGAAAACTGCATCTAGGACTTTGGTGTGTGGGCCTCAAGTGAGTTTTCTTATACCTATGCAAAAAGAGAACAGGACTTTCCTGCAGCTCACAGAATAAATCATGACAACTGTTTAGGGGCGTGGCTTGCTTGCTATTGAATGGGAATATTACTCTGAAAATGAATTTCCTCAAGCCTCAGAGGGATCTATTCCTGGAGTACCTACCATAGTCTTTTTAATAGACAACCTGAGTTGTCCATGGGGGAAAACTGGCACTGGGTCAACTCAACACTTGATTAGAGACTAACAGACTCAATTGTCAGAGGTTCCTACTATGTACCTAGAGCAGGCTAATAAGGGTAGTGATCCCTACAGAGCTCCAAGTGGCTGGGTGGGAGGCACAGCCCCCCTCCTTTGGAAGCCCCAGAGAGTTTGTGGGTGCAGGCAGCCTCTTTTTTCCAAGCAATGTGATTTTATGAAGCTGGAAGCACAGGGCAAGACTGCTAAGGAGCCTAGGCAGAGGAGCCAAGAATCAGAGAACACATACCAGATCCAGTTTAGCAAACAGGACTGCTGCTGTTCTCTCTCTGAGGAAGAAATTGGGGAAAGTTTCTGTATCTGTTCAAAAAGGAAAAAAGGGGCCATCCTGAGATCAACAGGGCCAGTGAACACACAGACTCTGCAAATGGGAAGGATTATACAAATTCTCAGGGAAGCACAATGGTGTAGTGGGCACTGTACTTGAGGGGAAAAAAGAAGGAATAATGAAGACTAAGTGACTTGCCAATACACACACAGCAAGTACTGACAGTCTGAATAAGTCCACAGCCCTTCACGAAGGGAAGAAGGTGCTTTTCAGAATAATTCAGAGTAGTTTTCTCTGCTGAAAAGGAAATCCAAAATAAAATGAGGTTAATATCCCATGTCTCGTAAGCTCCTCCTTGAGTAAAGATCAGATTGTGATTACTCAATTCAGAAAAACTAGTATGAAGTTCTTTAGTTAATTCAAAATGTCATATTTATATCGGCAAAAACAATCCCCTTATAACTTGGCTTGATTCCCAGCTGGGTTTCCCACTCATAGAATACTCTCACAACTGCTCTGGGGAACTGAAATACACTGAACACCCACACCCAGGTGCATCCCCAGCTGCAGTATCCGGCCACCCTGAAGTGCACAGGTTTCCACAAATCCTACACCACCGAGAAGCATACAAAGACCAATACTGTAACTTAAATCATGCCGACTACGTAGCAGTGGTACAGAGCAGAGGCAGTATTTCCTTAATTCTGTTAGGAACAGACTACAGAAGTGTTTCTAACTATGTGCTTTGATCTTCTCTTGCTGTGCCCTCACTGGCTAGCGAGTGTTTCAGCCTGCTCCTGATCTGCACACCGCCATGCTGGGTGCAATGCAGGCTTAAGCACCACAGGCTGGCACCACTGGGATTTCCAATCCCGGCCTTCCAATGACAGCCACCATGACCTGAACAACGCAGGCAGAAGTATGCTCATGGGCCCAAGGTGCCACTCTCGAAACTGGAAGTGCCACCTTTGGCTGGAATTCCACTCATTTTCTTAGCAAAAGAAGGTAAGCACCAGGCAGAGGAAGCCAGTTTTTGCAGTTACAGAAGCAGAAGCAAGCCTCTTCCACTGCAGCGCAGTCTACTCATTCTAACTGTGGTTCTGATCAAAACAGCACTGGTCAAAGGAGGCTCATTCCAGGCTACAAGTCAGTCATAATTTGGCTACTGGGATCCTATAATGGGTACCGTGTTCCTTACAGTTACAATGTGTCAACTGTCACATAGTTTGGCCAAATGCTGTTTGTGTATTTAAATGGCCAAATTCTTTCTCGGTTTTACTTTTTTTAATTCTAATCGACTAACTGACTAACTGATTACACCTGGTTTTTGTGGCGAGCTCAGGGTTCCGGGCTGGCTCAGAATGTGATAGCGGGATCAAACCAAGGTCCTTGTGCTTGCCTTACACTGCTGAGTTATCTCCCCAGCCCCTCTCAGTTTTATTGTTTTAACTATATAATTAAAACCAAGACTACATCTACCAATTCTTAATTTTGTTTTTAAGTTAAACAGGAGAGTTTTTCACTTTCCTGGAGGTTTGGCATCATCGAAATGTCATCAGAGATCCCAGCATAGAAAGCCACATCTGAGTGGGCAGAGAGAGGCTGTGCTGCCACAGCTGCCTGCTGGGAGCCCACTGCAGAGCCCTGAGGGAGCCAGCGGTGGCACCGCCTCACAAGGGACACGGGATGCCCAGCGTCCAGGCGGAGGCCGTACCCCCAGGACCAGCGCCCTGCTCAGCAGAAGTCAGCACGACCCAGGGCAAGTTCAGAATGCAGAGCCTGGGAGGCCAAGTCAAGATGGGATAAAGCTTGGGACAGCGGCCACCAACAACTCACTGAGTCAATTTCCTTCTTGAAATAATGCTGCTGTGTTTCCAAAAGCAGTTTTCCCTGTTATTATAGTGGTACTTCAGCACAACCATGAATGTGTCCCCAGCAGTCCCAGGACCAAACAGTGACACATGTGCTATGGTATAGGTGGTCCTATCCAGAGGCATATGACAGGGTCTGACTACTTTTAGACCAAAGGGAAGGGACCAGGCAGCAAGGGCACAGTGACTCTAAAGGAGCCAGGCTTGTACTGTAACAAGGCACTCTGGAATCAAGCAGCCTAAGTCCACACTACAGTCCCTGATAATTGACTTCGCTTCTCTGAGCAATAGTTTTTCAACTTTCCACATGTGGAATGCAGATATCGAGGTTCTATCAGTTGCTCAGGACCACCCTGCATCCACGCCCCTTGGATTCCACCAGGATAGTGGCACTGTCTGCCCAGCCCCCCAGGGTGGGTCCTACGGCTCTGAGCCTGTTGCCACACTCTGATCAGCTTCAGTAATGAATGGTCTGAAGCCCTACCACGGTGGAGGTCTGTGAGAGCCTAGCATGCAAGTCCACGTGGACAAGTCTTCCTCCTACACAGAAAACCCGCCAGCCAGGACCTTTGGTTTCCACCTTCCCCTTTCCTGTATGTGACCCGCTGTGGGCAGGTGATCCTCGAAGCATGAGCAGCCCAAGGTACTGTCCATTATATTGGCACTGCTGAAAGAAAAACAAGAAGAGCCATGGCCTTTGCGGTACGCATGTGTCTCTGCCTGTGACTCTGAATTCACTGCCGAAACTTTTTGTTCCAAAGGTAATCAAATGTCTCTGTTGCTTAATCGTCTGTCACACAAGTACTGTGATTTGTACCCAAAGGCTTTGTAACTCTTATAAAGTCTACTATCTTTCCCCAATTAACCCAGACTACTAAGAGTTAACCACTACATCTGAGGCCAAAGTTATTGCAATTCCCAAAATGACGTAGCTAAAACATGCAGTACAATTTCAGATTTTAATATGGTTCCAATATTAAGCATGGATTTAAAGCCAGAGCACAAATCAAAACAAAGACAGAGGCATCTCAAGGGGCTTGAGGGAACATATTGCAAGAAAAGTCTAATTTAATTTTTGACCAAGAGTTGCTATTTGGAAAAAAGCCTCAACCAGAGGCCAGCAAGACAGCTCAGTGGATTAAAGCACCTGTTTAGGCAAGCGCAGGGACCCGGGTTTGATCCCTAGCACCACAAGCCAAGCCAGCCCTCCCCCCAGGTCATGCTAAGCCGACCACCAAGTCCACGCTTGGTGGCTCATGCCTGTAATCCCAGCACTAGGGAGGCTGAAAAGAGGAGGATCACGTATTTATGAAATTTAATGTATTTGTAAAAGAAAAACAAAGTATTTGATTGTTATAGGGTCTGAATTGCGTAGTGGGACCCTGTAACAATCAAATACTTTTTTTTTTTTTACAAATACATTAAAAAAAAAACAAACTCCAATGGAACAACACACTTGTAAGAAACAGGACAGAGAAGAATCCTCAGTATTCTAGTCTAGATCTTTGCTGCTTAGTGAGTCCACAAACCAAAATCATCAGCATCACCTGGGAAGTGCAGGATCCCAGCTCTCTTTCCAGGGCTGCTGGGTCAGAATCCTCATTATAGTGCGAACAAGAGTAGATTATGTGCGCCCAGAAATTGATGAAGCTTTCCAGCAGGCCCTAAGCCCATGCAATATGCCTACACCACCTCGAGGCACAACCAACTCATCAGCTACCTCTTTCACTGCTCAGATGAGGAGAATCCCAGGGGTGAAGTAAGTGTCCAGGCAAAGTGTATCTATGTGTGTGCCTCGGTGTCTCCATGATGTGGTAAGCATAAGGGCAGTGCAATGCCTAACCCAGGCACACCTCACATGGCGCCGTCTGGCCCAGTGGTTCTCCACTGTGTCTAACGTGTCCAGCAAAACAAATCCACACATCTGTCCCCTAGTCATGGACAGTGTTATGGTTTGTATCTGGATGGCCCCCAGAGCTTCATGCAGCCAGATGGGGTGTTTGGAGGTGTGTGATGCTGGCCCCAAGGATGAAATGCTATGACTAAGAGTATAAGTGCTACCCGCCCTACGGGGGGCAGTTTGGACAAGATATAAGAGAGAGCGGGCCCTTGCTCATCCTGTTGCTTGCTGTTGGATACTTTTGCTGTCTTCTGCCTGTCGTGAACTGCTTCTCCACTGCAATGACCCTGAGCCACCTGACTATGGGCTGAAACCTCATCAGACCATGAGCCAAAGTAGCTTTGGCTACTTTGGGTACCAGTATTTTGTCTCAGCATGAGAAGAGTAACTGAGACAGATATACTCAGATTTTTATAGAATCCTTTTTAATTATATGAAAATCATTTATAATCATAATTCTTACTAACTGTCCATCAGTGACAGCTGCTCAAGGGAGATGCTACAGCCCAGGAAGAGAAGCTGGAAGCAAACAGTATTCTCTGGACAGATGTGTGCAGCACAGATGTCCCTTCTCTCCCAACCCTAAAAATCTCTGATAAACTGAGGACCATAACGTTATCTTATCAGAGCAACAACCTTGAATCTGTTCATCTCTTAAGCAAATTAGTAAGTATGTTGGCACCTGATCTATTAGTAACCAATTACATACCACCTATCCTGCTTGGGAGAAAGCCTGACAGTGCAGAAACAGACACACCTGAACAGGGTGCTCAAACACTGGCCTTCCTCATGCAATCCCCTTTGCCCCTCCTCAAAGGCCTGGCTTTCCCTCTGCCTGTTTCTGCCTGCAAGTGGTGATCAACAGCCGCCCTGGCTCTACACCCCACAGCACCCACTTACACCACAACAGCTAGGAAGCACAGGGTCAGGAAACACAAGCTTTTGGGATCTCCCAAGTCCGGCCCTGGAGAGTCACTCAGCAGCTGCCCTGGCAGATGCATGTTCTAATTGTTTCTAAAACACTACAGAATGGCAACTTCACAGCATTTCCTTATAGTGAAAGAAGGAAAGAAATTACAGCATATCATTTTATTCTTTCACAAAGAGATTCTTATAGCTTTCTATTAAATATGATCAAAGGAAAACAACTAATCCCCAAATGGTAAATCCATCTATTCTTCCTAGACAGCTAGTGGATACGAAGGTTTTCAAGATGCTCTAATAAAAGAGGCCGAGAACAGACACCTGGCTTAACCCCTAATCCATGCCTGAGACCATCCTCTTCCTTGAATGCTTTAAAAGGGTTATGACTATATCTAATGAAGGGTCACCCAAACACTTTTAGGTTATATAGGTCCTTAGAGAACATGCTGTCAACTTTCCTTACTTTACAGCTGAAGAAGCTGAGCCCTGGTGCAGCTGAAATGTCAAAAGAGCTGCAAACCATATAGGGGTGGGGTGGGGTGGGGGACCACTTGAGCAGCTCGCCTTGAAAGAAGAGCAACTGTCTCCATTTTGACTGAGTCTGATCCTATTTCCTCATATTGTTATGTACAGAGCTGGCTAGGACTTCTGTTTATCCTTCATTTGACCTTAAGCAATGTGTATTGGTCTAGTTGAGGTGCTGGTGATAGTCTTTGAAGGTGGCATGCGTGTTTCCCTATAAGCCTGCTGCTCCTTAATGTGAGCCAGGTGGAGACAGGACAGTAGAGCTAATGTTCCGCATTGCCAGCTGGGATCGAACCTCGAGATAGAGGCTATGACTTTCTGGGGATTGAAAGACTACATCAAAGCTGAAGCCCTAGATTTCCCAAAACATTAAATACTATATAATGCAGATTACTCTCTCTGCATATGGCAGAGGTAAATGTAGGCCACCCACCTAACTCAGCTCACAGTAGTCACCTACTTCCCACAGTTCTCAGTCAATCCTCCTCAAACCACTCCCCTACTGAATAAAAACTGGGTGAGGCCCTGGGTCACTCTCTCTTGGTTCCAGAAAGCCATGTCATGGCAGGACTTAGAGCCCCTTGACTCCCCGATGATTAAAAATATAATTTAGTGTCTTCATTTTTGCTGTAGGTTGTATGGAAATGGTAGATTGGAATCAACTTGATGGGATGCCAATAACGTAATTTTGGGATTACAAATATTGGTTTCTTGGACTGAGACAAGGACCTAGAAGTGTCTCCTACAGGGTGGGGTGGGGTGGGGTAACTGGAAGTGAGTTCTGAGGAATCCGAGAGTGCTCTGCTTTGATAACCTTCAGCACAACTGCACACACAAGTGCTCAGCAGTCCACAGTCCTCATCTGGGAGACTTCTCTGCTGGACTGCAGAGCTGCTGGGTAAGGCCCACCACAAGACACTCTCACCTCCCAAGCCAGAGGCTGGCCTCTGAAGTCAGCAGGGTGCTGCGCTGGCCATATCCACCAAGACAGGCATGAGCAACTTAGATCAAATATTAATAAGTATAAGTTTTCAATATAATATTTATATACCCGCAGGTGGGCTTTTTCATACAAATTTCCACCTAACTAGCTCTGCTATCAAAAGCTTCCATTAAACCACAACAGCCCATCTGTATCCCTGAAAGATACAATCCCCATGGGAGATGATTAAAAATAATACAACTCCAGTTGCCTTAAGTATTTAAAGAAACAATTGACATTATTAATGCAAAGTTGTGAGAAAGATTAGTTGAGGATAACATAATATTCAAAGAATCTGCATATTTTTAAATCCCTGATAAAGCAGTCATCATATTTAACACTCACAGGACGAAAGATCACTGAACCAGGACGATCAGACACTAAGGTCTGCTGCTCAGCACTCCTCTAATGCACACTTACTACACAGCCATACATTAATTCACTTGGTAACTATTTACCAACCTCTCTCTTAGTACCATTTCCAGTTCTAAACAGTGAGCCTAGCCGGGCGTGGTGGTGTATGCCTGTAATCCCAGCACTCGGGAGACTGAGGCAGGAGGATTGTTGTGAGTTCAAGACCAGCCTGAGCTACAAAGTGAGCTTAAGGCCAGCCTGAACTGCATAGTGAGACCCTGTCTCAAAAAAGACAAAAAATAAAAATAAACAGTGAGCCTAACTAAAGAAGAGAAACCCCTTTCCTGGTGGAGCTAAGATTTAAGTCAGAGGTGTGGAAGGGAATTAGTAAACAAAGATAATAAGCAAAATTACCAAGTGCCTCCGCGGCGCAGTTCCCAGACTTTCATGCGCATCATACTCAGTGGAAGGCTGACTGCCAGCCCTGCCTCCACACCTCAAGGAGCCTAGCGCAGAGCTTGCCACTGTACCAGCCAAGAAAAGGAGAGCGGAGCACAGTAAATGAGTGATAGGAGGCTGGCAATGTACCACAGGAGGCCTGGGAGGCTCAATAATGGGCTAGCTAGGTCAAAACCTGAGAATAGGTAAGTCAGGGGTAATTCCAGACAGATGGGACAATCCATGCACAGATCCTGAGGCAGGAGTAGACAAGGCAAGGACCTCTTTTGGAGTGGAGCAAAGGAAAAGAGACCGAAAGGGAGAAGGTAAGAAGAGAACGCTGTAAGGTCTTCCCAACCGCCTGCAGGATTCTGTCTTCTGAGATAGAAAGGGATGGCAAAGTTTTCTGAAAGGGATGTGTCTTAGTTACTTTTCTCTCATTGCTAGGACAAAATACCCAACACCCCAAATTAAGAAAGGAAAGGTTTATTTAGCTCACAGTTAGTAGAAGTTTAAGTCCATACTCAGCTGTCTCCAAGGCAGAGCAGCAGATGACAGAGAGCAGGTGGTCATGGCAGCAGAAAATATCAAAAAGCAAAGGGCGGAGCCACAGCTGGGCTCCCTCCCTTCCTAACATCTGTATGCAGATTATCTGCCTCAGTGTGTGTGTAGCACTCACACTCATAACCCCAGCACTGGATCATGAATTAATCACGAACTCTAGAAGCCGCCCACGGCTTTGGGGGGACAACTAGACACAAACAGTAACAGGATAACCATAACCAAGTCAACTTGGTTCAACAGCGTCTCTCTGGATGCTGGGGAGAGAAGAGATCACAGAGGGGCAAAGGCAGAGGAAGAGGACTCTTAGGAGGTGACCAGTATGATCCAGAAAAGAGTCCAAGAGTTCAGGGACACGAAGGCCCCTGGGCTGCACAGCGGAAGGGTGGGCCTGCCACTGAAAGAAGCAGGGAAGACTGTAAGGAGCCTGCTGGGGGCCTCTGGGCCACAGAGTTCCACACGGAAGTTACGTAGCTGAAAGGACACTTGAGAGCCTGCGAAAGTCGTGCACCAGGTGACAGAAGCACCACCATCCAAGCACTTGGCTGGGAGAAAAGGCTAAATCCATGCTCAATGATACTTGGCTTCTGAGTCATCAAGAGTATACTTTATACACAAAAGTTAAATACATGAAAAGTATGCACATACATAACCACTGAAATTTCCTAAAAATCTATAATCCATATGCAATGCACGCAGCAAACTTATAAGCTATTAAAGATCACAACCATTCACATTTCTCATGCATATTTATAATTTAGCCCCAGGACAAACTATTAAACCAGTCTGAATGTGGCTAACTTGAATTCTCCAAAAATAAGTGTTTTCTTCCATTTACACAAACTGTGGACATTAAATTTCTAGAGCTAAATGGTAAATGTTTGCTTCACTGAACGGCAAACTCCACAGGAATAGACACAGTGTCTATTCCTAAAGCATTAACTAAGTGGAGTGCACCTGAAGCATAGTAAATGCTGAATAAATATCTGGCCACTAGCTACGTAAGGCACACCACCCCTAACCCCCACCTAACCCTCATCTTCTTACCAGGAAAAGGGCAGGCTATAAGAAATGGAGAACAGAAAGGCAAAAGAAAATATAATCAAGTGAATAAAAGTTCAATTGTTGTGTTTCCAGTGTAAAAACTTGTTTTACCTGGACACCCTTGTGGCTTCTGATGACATTTAGAATGACACTTTTTTTTTTCTTTTTTTTTTTTTTTGTATTTTAGGGAAGAGTCTACAGGGTGTTCAGGGTCTCACTACTAGATCAGACTAGTAATGATCCACCTGTTTACAGCCTCCCAAGAGCTGGGATTACAGGCGTACACTTAGTCTCAATTGCCCTCTCAGCAGGCCCCAGGAGTGGGGCCAGCAGGGCAGGCCTGGGGATCAAACCCCTGGCCCCTGCGCCTGCTTGCAGGCACTTTAATCCGCTGAGCTATATGGCCAGCCCTAGAATAAAACTTAATACTGACATTCCCGGCCCTCTGATAAAGAGAAGCAAAAAGGAATAGAACGGGGCAGGAGGAAGAAGGGGAGACACTGAGTCCCAGCTGCCCAGCCCTCCTGGACACGGCCTTGATGCTCAGCCCACTGGGCGGGGCACACACACCTGAGAAGGGCCAGTGGTGACTCTTCAATGTGAGGGGAGCTGTCTCCCCAGGGCTCACCCAGCAAGGCTTCTGGGTAGGGGTTGAGACGACCGCTAGCAGCTGGCAGTGTGGAAAGCTGCTTAAGATCTTCCCAGAATGGACTGCATTCCTGGCTCACGCTAGTTTCACCAGAAGTTATTACTTGTCAAGATCCTCAAAATCAAGAAGGCACATTATTTGACTACCCTTATTTACTGACACCAAAAAAGAAGTATGAGACTTTTATCATAATCCAACCATAATTCACACAAACTATTCCTAATACAATTCTGGTTCACTCCACAGCACTCCATGACACCCAAGGATCTTAATGTCCCCGTGGGTACTCTATTCACTGTGAGTACCAAGCATCCTCCAATTCATGGTCTCCACCTCGCTTTCTTGTTAATCATTTCACTGTCAGCTGAATGATTTTTGTTGAAAATCTTTCAGCCTTAAAAATACACAGTATATATGCCTGATAAGGCTAAATATTTCTACTTCCTCTCAGTTAAGCTAACACATACATGTGCTCCTGTAGTTGAACTTGCAACTATGCCTACGCCTGTGCCCAGCACCAGCGACAGCTACGTGTACTCGCAGGGCCCTCAGGCAAGACAAGGAGTCTCCAGGTGACTGGAGAACCATGACCAGCGTTCCTGAGCACCTGCCATGACTCGAGCACTCGCTGGGGCTGTGAAGGAGTACGCAAAGGGTCCAGACTGCAGGAAGAGGGGCAAGGGTTTCTGTGTCAGCACAAGGTTACAGGGTGGTAGCAGGGTGTGCAGAGCACTTTCAAGCTGCTACGATGAGGGGCTTGTCCCAGTGAAAGCAGAGGTAAGCAGAGGGAAAGACTGAAAAAAGCTTGGCAAGGAATAAATTCCTTCTATCTAGGGAGATATTATAGTGGGTTAACTAAATTTTGTGCTACAATTGTGAACTTTGTGCTTTCCTTTACCTGAAGAATGTGTACCCACCCTTTATTCAAGGCTGCACAGTAAAGGGTAACTGTCTCCCTCCCCTCCCGAATCCAATTCCTGTCTTGTACAACCTGCATGCTCAACAAGCTTCCACAGGGGCAGGTTGTGCATTTCAATAAAATGTATCAGACCTTAGTCATGTGACCTTCATTTTAAAAACCCCTTACTTCCCAGGCTAGCGGTCAATCAGGCTTCTCCTGCGTGAGAAACGACTGGCAGCCCTGAGCCGAGGAATAAAGGCTCTTAAATTTCCAATCTGGACTCTGGTCTGGCTTGAGAACCCATAACAATATAAGTCAGTGAAATCAACCAAGGGACCCAGGAAGGAGAAGACAGAAGCTCCAAAGATCCTGGGAGAAAGCAGGTTCCTCCTCTACCATTACTTGGGAGCTAGATCTTTATTCAATCATAGCAACACTGGGTTCATTTTTATTAGTACACATTTTCAATACGTGATGATTACACCTGTCATGGGGAGGTGGCACATGTACTAACACACCTTAGTCCCCCACCCTCCAAGTATGGAGAATCAAACTCAGAACCTTGCACTCGCCAGGCGGTGCTGGTGCCATTCTGCTCCTTGCCTGGCCCTCCCCTTCCATCTCCTGGTCTCCTTCCCGTGTGCAAAACATTCTCTCTCTCTCTCTCTCTCTCTCTCTCTCTCTCTCTCTCTCTCTCTCTCTCTCTCTCTCTGTCTCTCTCTCTCTCTCTGGTACGAGTTATCATTTATTTTGCTCCTTAATTTATTTACACATTGGGCTTCTCATACAAGAGAACTCACATGACAGTTAAGCTAAACAAGTGTTAAACTTTACACAAGCAAATGACAGTCAGAGCTGCACAACAGGTTCTGCACTCTGCTGACACCAGGGAAATTGATCGGGTGAAGAACGGAACAGAAAACCTCTGCCTTCTGAGCCCACAGCACCCTGAGTAAAGGCCTATGTCACTTTTCAGACAACAGCAGCAGCAGCAACTGATTCTACAAGGGGGCATGGCTAACTTCTGCACTGCACACTGCTTCTCACTGCGTGTATGCGCAGGTGCCCGAGCAGGGCGGCACAGCGCCCAGGCTGCAGCTCAGGTGGCAGGTGGCAGCAAATGCAGCATGAGCAAAAGGCAGGAGAACGCACCTCTTTTCCTCCACCTGAGGCAGGTGCAGCACGCACACAGTCTCCATGCCCTCCCTTTGTGCACGAGGAAGATGCCTACAAAGTGAGGACCCTGGCTCCCTGCTGAGTCACTCAGTTAAGCTTCTAAATTTCTCAAGATGGCACAATGTACCAACCATTACACCCTAATAATAAGCAATGTACAGGCAACAGAAATTCTTGGTCAACATTCAGGAGCCTAAAGAGACCACCATTAGGAGAACAGCAGTTGTTTCTGGTGAGGACGTGTTTTCTGATTCATACATGGTCCCTTCCCTATTTGCCCTCACATGGAAGGAGAAAATTCCCTAGGCCCTCTCTGCAAGAGCACATGGCCCAAGCATGAGGACTCAGCCCTCATGAAGTAACCACCTCTCACAGGCCCCAGCTCCTCACATGACACCGTGTGTTAGGTTCAAAGTACGCGCCTGGGAAGGATACAGATGTGTAGACCACAGCGCACACACCTGAAGAGAAAAACTGAAAACAAGCCTGAGACCTACCATGTGTGATATACAGTACTATGCACCCAGAAAGTTCTTCAGAAATTCAATGTTTTGAAATCCACATTTTTATAGAATTTAAAAGTTACCACTAATTAACAATCCTAAAATAAACTGATGTTCAGGGACCATCTCCAAGTGACTGTTAGACATTAATTCCTACCATGTTTGCTTAAAATGTCTCTTGGGATACTCATCAAAGCTTAAGTTTTGTCTCACAATATGACAGAACACCAAATCAGACAATAAAAAGCTATACCCTGGGAAGAGCAGAATTTTTTTTTTTTTTTTTTTTTTTTTTGTATTTTAGGAAAGGGTCTACAGGGTGTTCACTGTCTCACTACTAGATTGGACTCATAGTGATCTACCTGTTTATAGCCTCCCAAGAGCTGGGATTACAGGCACTTTAAACCACTGAGCTATTTGGCTGGCCCTAAGAGCCTGATTTTCAAAAAGCCACTCCTAGGGCTGGGGAGATAGCTCAGTAGAATAAGTGCCTGCCTGGCAAACATAGGGTCCTGAGTTCAATCCCCAGTAATGCAAAAAAAAAAAAAAAAAAAAAAGCTGCTCATCCTCCAATGACATCCCAAGCAGGGAACAAAGTAGGAAGGAGAGCACTCTCCTTCGCCTGTGCACCCAGGTCTCTGGTTTTAGTTCCTTGATCACACCTGATGTTTGCAAGTCTGAAAATAGTGTGGGATCACTACAGAGCTCACTTCTATGTAAGGGACCTCTGAGATGACCAAGTATCTTACCTCCTAAAGCTTACCAATGCCACTGTGTTTCATAAGAAAGGAGAAAAGCAGAAGAAGGCACTAAACATGCCCCCCGCCCCTGTGCAACACTGACCTACTCAGACAGGAGAGCTGAAATGCCAGCAGTCACTCCTGCTGTCCCTATAACTCTGAGACCATTTAAGTCCAGATTTAGGCTCTTCTCCCCAGAAATCTCACGGCCAGGGGCTGACCTGCTCTGGACCAGGCGGCTCGAATCTGAAGCCTGGCTCAAGCACCTGCCCTATGCTTGACCTGCACGCCACCTCCACCCTGCACTGTCACCCCTCATCTGCGCATGATGGGGCTGAGGAGAACACAAGGCAGAGCCAGTGCACTCGTCACCCACGACGGCAGACACGCGGGAGCACTCAGTGCACGCTGGATGCTGATTTTATATCCACAGCCACTAGAACTGTATACATTTTGCACAGCATTTGCTCTGCTGCAACTGGAACTATACACGCTAACCTTACTCACCAGACTTTTTAAGTGCATAAAGGTTATGGCCTCACCCAGACCCTTTAATCTTTGCTAGTCTGACAATAGTTCTGAGGGACAGTTTTATACACAGAATGAATAACTCTTTACATAAAAATGGTTATGCTTTCAGTTCAGATAGCAAAAATATCCTTTCTTAAAACAATGCAAGACCAGCCTGATAGCTAAACAGATTAAAGTGCCTAAGCACAGTGGCAGAAGTTAGATCCCCAGCATGCTGTGCCAGCCCCTCCCCTGGGGCACACTGAGACAGTGATTGAGACGGGAGTGGTCGCAGGCACCTATAATCCCAGCACTTAGGAGGCGGAGAATACGAGAAACACTAGGAGTTCAATCTGTGTAATGAGACCCTGTACACCCAGTATCAAATACATAAAATGAAAACAAGCAAATAATGCACATAGTAATATGCTCAATGCAATATACATCCAATCAAAGAAATAAAAGCAAACTTAGCTCTGCTGCCTAAATCTTATTTAACAAGACAGGGCCTAAAGAAGCAAAGGAGAAAGGCAAGAACAGCCAAGGTGAGGGTCGTACATGTGTCGAAATCTAACAGGCAGCAACCAAGAGAGCTTTCCCTCTGCTACTGCTGAGTCTGCTTTTGATACGCTATACATGGACACGGACACATGCACAGCCCTCTCCGCTCTCCGATAAGCATGCCAGCAAGAGGCGCAGGGCGTCCTGGTCTTGGCTGTTGTTCAGGCAGTGGCCATCTCTACCTACCCAACAAAGTCAACTTCCTCTCAAAGGGGACAGCAGTGGTACCCACCTATTCCAAGGAGACCTGAAAATGCCTTTTTTTTTTTTATAGCAATAACTTTATCTTAAACTTTGAAATTTTGAAAGTTTACATTCTATACTAATGCAATGTTGTTCAGGGGTCAGAGAATATGGAGAGAACTAAATGTGAATTCTGGAAAACTAGAACTACAGAGATACAAAAACTGCACTCCATTAAGTACCTGTTAGGCCACCCCATATAACTGGGAAATGGCAACTCCAACACTTGTGATTTCCTAAGAAGTCACTCGTACAAAAAAGCTGCCAAGGAAGCCCCCTATGCTGTCACACAGCCCCCACCATGTGCATGTCACAGAAAAGGCTCTGTCTTCTCCAAAGTGAAGGCTTCGTCCCTGGCACCACCCAGGGCCCTCAGCACCTGCCAGCCCAGGAGCAGCCTCGCACTGACTCACACCAGACACTGCCCCCATGGAGAAGAGAAGCCCTGAAGCCTGAGATGAAAGAAAAACTCAAGAAACCTCACTTCGGGCGATCCTAACAGAGAAAAAGAAAAGAACGGTGTGTTCCAGATGGCCCAGGAAAGAACTGAGATCATTAATCTAACAATAATAATGCAGGGAGGTGCTGGCTGAGTACCAAGTGGCAGAACAGAGCTGGCTGGGCCCACCCTTGCATTTCAAAGCAGCTCACAGCTCCCTGTCCTTCTTCAAGAGAAAGGATGAGAAAGGATCACTTCACCACCAACAACAGAAGTTAGCCGCAACTCTACATTAGCGTAGTATATAATGAATGACAAATTTACTTCCAAATCCCATCGCTAATAAGCACTGATACCTCATAACCTACAAAATCCCTCAGAGCTGAACCTTTCACAAGACAAATCTGAGGTACACAAGATCTCCAGGCAGTGCAAAAGAGAGGCACAGTGATCTCTCTGCTATAACACTAGTGAAAGTAGCAACAGCGACCACAGTGGAACAGCAACACATGCCTGCTCTGAGCTGCTGTGTTACTGAGAAGAGCTGCATTTGATCTCACAAAGGTGAGGTGGGTTACATTTGCCTTCTAGTAAGGGGACTGAGTCTTAAAGAGGTTCAATAACTTGACCAAAGTCGCACCGCTACTAAGCCATGGCCTGGGAATCCTCACTAAACCAGTTGGTACCAAAAATCTACATATACCCTTAACAACTAGACCACTTTAGACTAGATGGGTCCCAGTTTTTGCTCTCAATTTTTTTTAAGCTATTGATTGTTTAGTTTTATTTTTCTCTGACTGTCTTTAGCCTGTGGGATGAGAAACTCTCCCCAGAGTGATAACCAAAACACATACACAAGGCACTTAAACTGCTAAGGACAAACTGAACAAAAATAACAGCAAGACCCAACCAAGCGGTGTTGGGCGGGGTAGATGAACAGAGACCAGTGAAAGGTGGGTGCTGGCAGAAGCCGAGGGTTTGAGGCCACTCATCCTCTCCACTGGGGACCACATTGGCAATGTTTTTTTTATAGTCAAAGGTTTTTAAACGGCTGATTTATTGATAATTTAATGACTCGTTTCTTTCTACTACTTGGTCACACTTGTATATGGTTTAAAATTCAAAAGATTGGTTGGCCAGACAGCTCAGCAGACTAAAGTGCCTGCTTAGGCAGAGCACAGCAGCAGGTTTGATCCCTGGAGTGCTGTGCCAGCCTCGCCTCCCAGGGCACGCTGAGACAGCAACTGAGACGGGGCGTGGTGGCACACGCCTGTAGTCCCCGCGCTTGGGAGGTTAAAAACAGGAGAATCACTATGAGTCTGATCTGCTCAGTGAGATCCTGTACATACACCCTGCAGACCCTGTCCTAAATTCAAATTATAAAAGGCAAAAAATAAAAATTAAAAAATATTATAAAAGGCATTCACTGAACAGTCTCATTCCCACAAGATTATCCTTCTCATCTTTCTCTGTAATCACACTGGAGCACATTTCTCTCTCCCTTTTCCTTTCAGAAAGGTAACAATTATCTCTATTGTTTCCTACCTTGCTTTATTCATTTAACCAGGTAATCTGGTGATTTTGTAGTTTTGAGGGGTTTTTTTGTTTTTTGTATCTCAAAGAGTAAAAACAAAAGCAAAAACAAACAGCAGAAACAGAAATAGGACAACATATAGCAAGCAGTACATATGTTAACAGATTTTCAAAACAAGATTAATAGTTGTTATATTGTTGTCAGATCTGTTGCTCAAAATTAACAGAAATAGCTATGCAAAATTGGACAAAAAATTGATTATTAGTGCTTGCTTTCAAGAAACCTTAACTTATTTTTATTTTTCTGTATTCTTTATTTTTTTAATTTGATTTTATTTTGAAGAGTAAACAGAGAAGCAAAAACAAAGAGAAAAAGAATAGGATAACATACAACAATGCACATGTTACAGATTTTCAAGCTAGGAATAGCTAACTAACAATGGCTGTTATGTTATCTATTTTTTCATCAGATCTGTTGCTCACATTAATAGATACTATTATGCAAGACTGGGGAAATAATTGAATATTGGTGCTTGCTTTCAAGAAATCTTAGGGGGGTTTCTTGTCTTTTTTAATTTTATTTTAAAGAGAGTATAATAATTGATAAGTCACTAGAAACAGTATACTTTTAGACAACCGAGATGAGAGGTGTCCAGCCATGGGTTTTGTATTACACACTGCTGTCCTCAATGCAGTTGCTCAGATATCTGCATACAATTAATCAAGGTAAAAAGTCCAAACATTAACTGCTATTTTCAAAAAAGCTGATGGAGATTATGAGTAAAATCATCTTAGCCACCTTGTATGTGTACTTGCATGTTTTTCCTTCCTCTTTTTCCTAAAACACCCAAACACGCTGAACTTTCATGTCCTGTCATTTCTCTGATGGTTATAATTTTGTTCTTCACATTAATGTGTAGGAGCTTTTATTTCTGCTTTACAGCTGCCAGGTTTTCTATAATGTGCTTATACCATCTACCATTTAACCAGTTATTTCCAATCTGTTTCTATCACAAACAACACTCCAATGTCCTTCCTGACACGCCCAGGGTCCTAGCAATGAGGTAGCTACAAGGGTGTTCCAGCAAATGTTGAGCAACCAACCTTCCAACCTAAAAAACACTCTGAACATTAAATGCCAATTCCCATGGTGTAAATATTCCCACCATGCCTAATCACCAACAATCCTCAATGTCACTGAACATGACCTTGGAAATAGATGTTCCCAGAGGCTTCTATGAAGTGACTTCAACACCCCAATGTGTTGCTGAGACAGGATAAATGACCTCTAGTGTTGAGAGTGCCAGATTCCTCCCCAAAGCTGCCCCAACTGTTCATGTTAATCCCAACAAGGTTCTACAGTGGGTGGTCTCACCAACGGAACAGCTTGAACTTTTGGATTTGTGATCAGTGGGCTCTCAAAATAGCTTCTTTGGTTTTTTGTTGTTGTTGTTGTTGTTTGTATTTTGGCAGAACCAGGAATTGAACTCACTGAGCCATCTTCCCAGCACCTTCAAAAGAGTCTCAACCGACGTTTTTCTGTTTACAGTGAGCTTGATATAAGTTTCACTCACTTTTAGAAACACTTTCATTTTGTGATCAGTAAGTGATTGTTGTCCATTTCTCTCATTTTGTTGGTCATAAAAGCATTTCTTATATTTATTTAATTATTGCAACACAACCCTGTAATTAGGAGCGGATCTGGGTTTCATGAGGCATAAAGTTTGTACAACTTGAATGTTCTCCTTAAAATGGGGAATACCAAAGTATCAGTGCTATAATCAGGTATAAATGTATTTCAGTAAATTTAAAAAAAATGCTAATTCTTCAGAGTCTTAGTCCCCTTCTTCTAAGAACCTTTTGGACATTCCACAGAAATGCTTACAAAGAGATACTTCCTGGTTGCAAGATGGCGCCACTCCCCACCTAGAACACTCTACTATCCCAGGAATACACTACACTCACAGGGATCTGAACTGGAAGTTTCCATAACTACGGAGTATTTGAGTCTGCCTGCAAGATAAGCATTACATCATAATCTCACAGATGGAGAAACTGAGGTTTAAAGATGTGGCAACATGCCCTGAGACAAATAGCAGATGTCAAACCAAGACTATCCTCAACATGGCTACAAATTGTATGTCTTATAGATGGATGGCCTGAACCACCAGTGGTACATACATGACAGTCCCATGCAGGACTGACTGTACCACTTCTACTGCCAGTGGTACAATCCACCCATGCAACAGTTATTCATGTACCACGACGGATCAAGGTCAAAGCATGCAAACCAGCTACTGCACATGACCAAATCTATCTTTTCAAAGGTAGCCACTTTCATTATTAGTTGGGGTAAGGGGTGTGTTGATTTGAAACAAATTCCCAATATATTTCTATTTGAAGTTTCAAAATCTATCTTCTCTGCTTTAAAAGAAGAAAAAAAAAGGCCTCTCTGTATGCACCTAACTAACTAGAGGCTAAGGACAGCTTTTTTCTTGTCTGAGAAGATCTCTACCACTAAGAGGGACAAAAAATGAATCAGAGCTTAGCCTTTACGTTGGGGCTTTGCTTTCTTCCAAACTTCCATTTCTCATAAAACTAGATCCTCAGCTTGGGAAGCAAGACTGAGACCAAGGACTAGGATCAACAGTGATCTTATAGCCAGGATGTGAAAAGCCCAAGTCTAGGTTAGAAGTGGAAACTCTTTAACCTCTATCTGAAATGAAACCAATTATGGGACTAGGGAGATAGCTCAGTAGAATAAGCGCTTGCCTGTAAAGCACAGGGTCCTGAATTCAATCCCCAGTACCACAAAACAATAAATAAATAAAACAAAATCTAATTTAAAAAAATGAAATCAAGCCAATTTAGTCTGATTTACTGGGGACAAACCTCAACATTCTTAACAACAGAAGTCCAAACAGTGACTTTCACCAAGGATATGGCCAGAAAGGCCTGCAAAGATGCTTAATGCCTGGAAGCCCAAGGGCTGCCTGCACACACAGCAAAGGCAGGGCTTACGCAGCACACAAGGGGAAGGCCCAACTCAACATGCCGGAGCATCCCTGCTGGGAAGTGGGAAAGCTCAAAGGACCCCTGAGACAGACCCAGGGCACCAGGCTCACAGGTCCCTCTGACAACCTGAAGTAAATGAGGGGCGATGAGGCCAAACCATGCTCATTCAATGCATCCACTCAGTATCTGTTCACTGTAGCCCCTACCCACTGGTGTTTAGAACAGCCATGCTGGGCCAGATTCAAAACAAAATAAAGTAAGCCCTTGATTTTCAGAGTTCATAACAGCTACCATGTTACACATTTAAGTTCATCAACATCTTTTTCAAAACTGCTTTATGTAATTATATAAATATCCCCATTAGCCAGCCTGAAAGGTAATAAAGACAATAAAGTGTTACCATTCTTTACCTAAAGTTGTGTACTAAACTAGTATTAGTTGAAGAGCTAACAAAGATTTAGTAAAACAGCAGGAAAACATGGCATACTTCACACCCAAACACACTGTACTTGCATATCTTATAGAATAGGGTGGCCCCAGCACATTCTTAAAAGTCATTTCTCACTTCATAAAAAATGATTTACAATCCTTGAAAGTGTAACACTCTCATAAATAAGAATTCTCTTAGGCCAGCCAGATAGCTCAACAGACTAAAGCACTTGCTTAGGCAGAGCACAGTGGTCGGGGTTCAATCCCCGGGGCACAATGAGACAGTGACAGAGACTGGGCATGGTGGTGTGTGCCTGCGATCCCAGCACTTGGGAGGCTAAAAACAGGAAGATCACTCCGAGGCTGATCTGCGCAGTGAGACCCTGCAGACCCTGCAGATCCTGTACCAAATACACTAAAAAGGGAATTATGCTTATCAGTTTTACCTGCTATTTGTACTGAGCCATCCTCACCCAGAAGAATATTACCAGCTTTCAAGTCCCTGTTAGAAAGAAGAAATGGGGAATGAATTGCAGAGAACCAGCATTTCATTACATTGACTCAGGAAGATTTTTAAACATATCATGAATTGGAGCTATTTAATACAGTTTTTTATGAATATTAAAATTATATCTCAAAATTTGAAAGTTCTTATGATACACTGTCATGCTATAGTTTGCTCTTGGGCATGGTTAAGATTTTAGTAATAAATATTTTATGTGAAATCATTATCCACAGTTAATTAAATCACTACTGAGTAGACTGTTTTATCTTTCAAAGTTAGAGTGTCCCTAAACTCATCACACTGTCATTTTATCAAGAGTTAAATCACACTCTTATGAAAAAATTAAATTTCCACCTATGTAAAGCTTTCTACTTCCACTTAAATTTGTCTGTAGTCTATTCTAAATAATCTCACTGCTCTCTAAGAAGTAAATTAGAAGGACAGGGAGATAGCTCGGCAGTCTAAGCACTTGCCTGGCAAGTGCAAGGACCAGAGTTTGGTCTCCGGTACAAACTACATCCCACCCCACCACCCCTCCACCTCAGCCACTGAAACTGGGCTTGATAGTGCACGCCTGTAATCTCAGTGCTAGGGAGGCTGAGACAGGAAGATCAATCACTAGGAGTCTGAGCTGTGTAGTGTGATCCTATACTACATAAATAAATAATTTTTGTAAAAGTAAATCTGATTGATCTCTTCTCTGGTGAGACACTAATGATAAATGCTAATTATATTCCACATAGCATTCCTTCATTATGTAAAAGCTTAGCACAGGGATTTTCAGAGTAACTTTAATACAATAAAGTGACAATTTTTAAGTTTGATTTCTAACGTAGTATTTTTATAATTAGTGGAAAATACAATAGGGATCATTTTAATACACAGCTCACTTATGGATCAGGGTATGGGAATGACAGTGTTTTTTTTTTGTTTGTTTGTTTTTTGAGGTTTTTTTTTTTCGTATTTCAGGGAAGGATCTACAGGGTGTTCAGGGTCTCACTACTAGATTGGACTCATAGGAGCCAAGGAGATGGCTCCGTAGAATAAGCACTTGCCTAGTAAGCACAAGGGCATGAGTTCAATCCCCAGTTCCGCCCCCCACCCACCCTCCCAAAAAATTGATTGGACTCACAGTGATCCTCCTGTTTACAGCTTCCCAAGAGCTGGGATTACATGTGCATGCCACCATGCCCAGTCTCAATAGCCATTTAGGGGCAGCGGGGCATGCAAGGCAGGCCCAGGGATTGAACTCCTGGCCCCTGCACCTGCTTACAGACACTTTAATCCACTGAGCTATCTGGCTGGCCCCCAACAGTGTTACTACAACTGGTAAATGGCTGTCTACTCACAAAATTCCTAACATCCAAAATAATGCTAATCTTTTCAAAATCTCATACAGAGTTTAGGTTGTTTGGCTACTTAAAGAATTAGAATTCTAGGTCAGAAAAGATGAAATTATTGCTTCCTCCTTTCTTCTCACTATCGCAGCCAAAATAACATATAATTTCTAATATCCTGGGTATATTAGAAAGTTAGAGATACTACACAGCTCAATGGAATACACTTCAAGAGTAATTGTGTTAACTCAGCACTTTTTATATTGAGCTCTAATTTCAATGAGAACATATAAACCAACCCCAAGAATATCAATAAAATGCATCAAGATGTATTCTTGTTTAAGCTCTACTTCCACTAGTCTATTTTTTCAGTGACAGAAATCAAGCCAAGGCCTTGGGCAGCTAAGCACCTGCTCTCTGCTGAGTTACAACCTAAGTCATCAGGCTTCTTTCTGTGCACTTATCTAACCTAAGCGAGCAGTAATGTCACTATCCACCAGAACACAGCACCTCTTCAGGGTTTCTTTACACCCTACACTAACCCCAGGAGCAGGCTTTCTGCAGACATCGTACCTGTGAATCTGGCCATTTCTGTGGAGATAGTCTAAGCCTTCTAAAACCTCTTTAAGAATTGTTGCTATTATTGCCTCTTCCAAAACTCCATTCTTGTGCTCTCCTCTGTTGACGATGTATTTGATGATATCCAACATTGATCCTGAGTGGACAGAGGAAAAGAAAAAAGGAATTTTATAGGCACCTTCATTACATTTTCAAATTAGAATTCTATTAGAACATTAAATAGGAACATCAAAATATTATTTTTGTTGGTTTATTGGTGATAAATGAATGCAACATAATGCAAAATCCCCAAGGCATACCAACAACTGAAGGGCAAAGCCTTGACCAGAACAACCTGCCAGGGCACTTCACTGTGCATGTGGAACGCCTGCTTGGCTGGGCTGTGGCACTCTTGCCAGCACACACAGGGCACTTCCACTGTGCATGTGGAAAGCCTGCTTGGCTGGGCTGTGGCACTCTTGCCAGCACACACAGGGCACTTCCACTGTGCATGTGGAAAGCCTGCTTGGCTGGGCTGTGGCACTCTTGCCAGCACACACAGGGCACTTCCACTGTGCATGTGGAACGCCTGCTTGGCTGGGCTGTGGCACTCTTGCCAGCACACACAGGGCCTGGGTTTAGCAGCATCGCCACTACAGTGAAAGGAAAATAAAGAAGCCCACCCAGACTCAGGGGCCTCTGTTTCTCCAGGGGCGGAGGCAGGTCACTCAGGCACAAGCACTGTAAGGCCCCCCTGAGGTAAATTTCAGGAAGGCTGAACTGACAAAGAAGCCAAAGGAAAGACAGCAGCAAGCTGCTGAAAGAAAAAGCAATAGCTCTTCCTTATCATCTGAAACACAGGTTCGAGTTAAGGAAAGTACACTGCCGATAGACCTCCGCTTACAACCCAAAGACCCCTTCCAGTGAGTCTATGCAATCTTTATTTTCATCTTCCTGATACTTTGTGTACTGAGTTTTATAAGAAAAAAATAGGGGACGGGGAGATGGCTCAGTGAAATAAGCACTACCCTGCCAAGGGCAAGAGCTTGAGTTCAAACTCTGGTTCCTCCAAAAGAAAGAAATAAACACTGAGTGCTTTGTCAAAAAATACAGATGGACGGATGGTAATGTTGGCCCTGTGATTCCATGTTTCAACACGTACTAATTAATACTTCAAACCTCTGGGTCACTTTATAAGCCAGAATTACCTGGAGGCTCAACATTTCTGAAGAGTTAACAAACAGTTTACCTAAGGACCTGAATTTGGCTATAGGCTCTGTATGACTAAGGAGGTTGAGTCTTCCCACCAAGTGCTGCCACAGCAGAGGGGCTGCCCACCCCTCATTAAGAGATCTGATGTGATAAAGCTCTAGAGGGGAAAACAAATGAGAATCTTTCTCCTCCAAGAGGAAAACAAAAATCATCTGTTTATGCACTGACTCTTGGAAAACAGTCATTCTTAAAAAAAAAAAAGAAAGAAAAAAAAAAAATCCATTCTTACCGGGATATGCATTAACAGGTATGTATAAATTTCTGGCCAGGTGAAAGAAAAATGACCAAGAGCCCCTGTCTGTCCACGTCCCCATAGCTGCGGACTCCCATCAGAACCTAATCCTCTTGGCTGAAGCCCAAAGACTGAAATGGACTTCTCTGAAAAACAATGACTTGTAATGGGCCTCAAAACAGAAGGCAGGGGACATTCCCACATTTATAAAAGTGAAAGTGAAAGGTTAACTGAAAGTAAGATCATCAACTTGAACAGAGTACTGGGATAATTCAGGGACCTGTCACCACGTCATTGGTCTTCTTCAGCCAGGATAAGGATGCATAAACCCACAGGGGTGGTGGGAGAGGGACATTCCCAGCTCTGCAACCCCAGAACTCTAGGAGGCTGAGGCAGAATGATCGCAAATTCAGCCCCAACCTTGGCAACACAGTAAGACCCTGTCTGAAAATGAAAAATAAAAGATATAGCTTAGTGCAAAAATCCTAGGTTCCATCTGTAATACTGAAAAAATCATAACAGACGAAGAGAACTGGTCATGTTCCTGAGATTGACTTGGCAAAGCATGGTCTTCCACAGAAGGCAAACAGCCCTAGCTCTTTTTCTTTCTCCTTCCCCTTTTAATTAAAACCTAGAGTAGGCACTCAAGAAAACAAAGACTAACAGACTGAGGAGAACTGGAAGAGAACAGAACAGAGCTAAGCTCTCCTGCTCCCTACTGAGAGGTTCACACGCAGACTCAAGCCAATTACAAGGCCTTTGTTGGTTCATTTCAGGATCTCTGCTTAAGCCAACAGTCTCTTTTATAAAAAGAAATAAGTTAATTAAAATGACTGCACTGTAGCTGGAGCAGGCTACCCATTAAAAGGGCTCTTTCCTAAGAACTCAGCTACAGCAGTTCTGGCTTTGTCTAGGCCCCACCAACCACTCTCCTCCGCACCTAATCCACACTTCCCCTATTCTAACAACACACAGTGAGTGACCCCAGAAGCTCTGACACAGAAGAGCTGTGAGTTTGCCAAGAAAACCACAGAGCCTTCTAAGCATGAGGTCTGTAAAATGAAGGTGTTACTTGCAAGGAAGCATAGTTCTTAAGTCAACAAATAGTTCCTCCAGTCACAAGTTCTACCATCAACTGCTGCTCCTGTGTCTAGAGCCTTGAGCAATCCGCGTGGCTCCCTTGAACTTTGGTGTAGTTTCTGAAAACTGGAGACATCACCAGCCATTCAGGGATTTTGTCCAGTTGCAAAGACATAAAGTAAGGGAACTGTCTGGAACACAATTCAGTCATTATGTAAGTGTTCAATAAAGCCATATATGGAGAAAGCAACATAGATGCCCCAGGAGGTTGTAACCAAGTGTGACAGGCTTTGAACATCAACATAAAGAAATGTGCTCCTTATTCTGCAGCAAGACTAAGCTACACAAAACTCAAAACACAGGAATTAGAGGATCCGATCTAAAGTTTTATCCAAAACACTGCCTCCTATAAAAGATGAAAAAAGAAAATAAGCAGGGGCCAAGCAGGGAGATGGCTCAGTGGAATAAGTGCTTCCCTGACAAGCACAAGGGCCTGAGTTCAATCCCCGGTTCTGCCAAAAAGAAAAGAAAAGAAGCAAACTGTCACAAAACCCACTTACCTCCACTTAGCAATTTCATGACCAGCCAAAGTTCATCTTTTACCACAAAAGAGGTGTAATAGGTGACTACATTAGGGTGGCTGCACTGACTCATGGCCTGGATTTCTTTCTGTAAGAAAAGAGCAAAATATTGTTGTAGGCAGCTGAATTAGACAGAAATATTACAGACAGCGGACAGGGCCAGGCCCTCAAGGAGATGGAAGACAAGGTGGCTTTGCAGCTTGGAAGAGACAGACACTCCCATATGGGCCAGACTTCAAGACAAAAGAAGAAACAAATACAGCTACACACTTCCCTAGGGATGGGCATCAGGGATTGATATTCTAAATAGGTATCAATCACCTTGAAAGAGCCCAAATGAGTCACTAGCCCAACTCCCAACAGGAAGAGTCCCTGTCCCTATCCATGCCAGCCTGCTACATTACTCGCTTCCCCATTTGGTACTGGATTTAATCAATTTTACCTGAGCAATGGTGCTTGTAATCTCATTGGTTGACCACAGCTTTGTCCTACCTCATGCCCATCCACGCGAGTTTCTATGTCTTCTCCATCACCTTAGACCCGCCTCACCACATGGTTTTCCTCCATAAAAGTCCCTGGAAGAGACAATTTCCCTCCCCGGGACAACCCTCTCAGGCCCCCCTCCTGTCCCTCTCAGACAGGAGCTTTCTTTCCCTCAATAAATGGATTCTGCTCATAACCTCTGTTTGTACCTAAAATTCATTCTTTGGTTTCAGAGAACACGAACTCCAGGTACCTTTTAGGCTGGGAGATCAGTTTTTCTCCTTGTGTCATTTGAAGATTCCCTGTATCAGTATGACATAGTTCCACAGGGTACAAGGTGGGAGGCAAAATGCAAGTAAACCACAGCTTAAACACCTAAATTAACTTACTTACCTAAAAAGCATGGGCAGCAGCAACAGAGAGAAAGGGTTGAGAGGAGAGTAGGGCAGGAAGGTGGCAAGTACAAGGCCAGCCTGGGTAGTTTAAGTGAAACCAGTCTCAAAATAAAATTCTTTTCAAACCAATCTCAAAATAGAACTCTTTTTAAACCAGTCTCAAAATAAAATCCTTTGGGGTGCCAGCCAAATAGAGTTCAGTGGATTAAAGTGTGTACTCAGGCAGGCTCAGGAACCAGGGTTCAATCCCCATGGTGTACTACCAGCCCCACCCCCAGGGTGCACTGACATGGCCGAGACAGGGCAAGATGGCGCACACCTGTAATCCCAGCACTGGGGAGTTGAAAACAGGAGGACCGTGAGTCCTGTTTGTGTAGTGAGATCCTATAGATCCTGTACTAAATACATAAAAAAAAAAAAAAATCCTTAAAAAGCCTGGAGGTATAGCTCAGTAGCATTTGCTTAGTGTAAATTCAATCCTCAGTATTGAAGGGGGGAAAAAGTACACCAGTGTTGCGACCAACAGGGAGTGCTCTGTTCGGACCCTTGCCCTCACTCCAGTAAAGAACAGAGAATTGGAGCTCTATGGAGGAAGCCAGGAGGTACAGGCTGGTACAATGGGAAGCAAACTTTATTTCAAGAGTGACAGATGCAAAGGAAGCAAAAGGGAAACTATTATAGCAGTGAAGTGATGCTGCAAGACAGGGATCCTGCTTGGGATGCCCAGTACGAGATGTGCTTCAAACTTAGGGTTCGCGGGTTTCTAAAACTAAATGTTTCTAGAACTGTTCACCTAGGCCAGTCAGGGTCTGAGCCCTTCTTGGAAGGAGACAAGGTCAACGAACATAAGTGTGAGAAACAAATTCGTCAGAAAACAGTAGGGTCCATTTTATCAAGTACCTGGGACACAATAAGCACGCAGCGATCTTGCGCTTGTCAGCCACAGATAAGCCTGTAATGATTCTACAATGTTAGCCATCTGTGCTTTGCCCTGTGCTTCTGTTTATGTCCCTCTGCCCCTCCAACAGGGGAGGTACTTAAGATACTGCTTAGAATTATTTTCAAAAAGACTCTCGGTTTTGTCAACTGGCTAGAATTACATGTCCTCTACAGACCAGCAGCCTATGGATTCACCAGAGGACAAGGAGCTTCAGATCACTAGATCACCCAGACTACTCTGCAGCAAACAGACCTGCTATGTAGGAGAAGGGGCCTGCTAACTCAACCAAAAGCCTCAATAGTCAGAAGCACAACTGGTTGAGCTACTAGGAGGCCAGGTCCTGCTGCCAACTTGAAGTTCAAGAGAACCTTATCTGTCCCCTCATCTGAAAGGAGACACAAAAACTACCTCTGCTTCTTACAAGTGCTGTGAAAGGCAGTGAGAAAATGCACGTGAAAGCCCCAGACTGCGACCTTCCCCCATGGACACTCTCTCCAGAAAAAAAAGGGAACAGGAGCAGGGCAGGCAAAGTAAAATAACCTTGGGAAGCATCAGATGCTGCATTCCACTCTGAGACACAGGGAGGATCAGTAATGTCAAGGCTCTGAGAAGTCCTAGCATAGATAAAAAGCAGTAACAGCACAAAAATAAAGTTGTAGGGGTCACATTTTAGAAACAATGTTGTAGAGCAAAAGGTCCTTTAAAAGACCTGCCCCCCACCCCACCGCCTGCCAAAAAAAAAAACCTCTGAGACCAGGCATGGTAGCACGCTCTATTAGTCCCAGCTCCTGGGAGGCTGAAAACAGGAGAATCACTATGAGTCCAATCTATGTAGTGAGACCCTATAGAGCCTACAAACCAAATACATTAAATGTACCAAATACATTAAAAAAAAAAAAAAAAAAAAAAAAAAAAAAAAAAAAAAAAAAAAAAAAAAAAAAAAAAAAAAAAAAAAAAAAAAAAAAAAAAAAAAAAAAAAAAAAAAAAAAAAAAAAAAAAAAAAAAAAACCTCTGAAATGAAAACTTTCAACAAAGCACTTTTTTTCTGCTCCAGTGTACATTGGTTTTGGTTTGCTGTTTCAAGGCACTGTCGGGTGACTCCTTTTAATTGCAGACTCATGCTAGCCATCAATTAAAGGCACCAGGCCATCAGGACCCACTGTCAAAGTGCTGCCCCAAGCCACAAGAGCACCCTAAGTCCTCGAAGCAGCCTCATGAACACTGTTAGGCACTCATGATGAAAGAAATGTCCATACATCCTACACATATTTTCAATTATAACAAAATTCAAGTTAACCTCAAGTTACCCCAGGTCCCCAGCCAGCACATTCCAAATTGGGCTGCCCCCTTGGTGTATCTAGCCAATGCTCAGCAAAAAGATCCCAAATGCCAGATACCTTGGCCTGAACGCCACAGCACATAACACATACAATGCCTTAAGAGAGTGCATAGCTTTATCTAAATCGCTTCCTAAAAAATACACTGCATTTCTATTTTCTATTCAGGATATACACATTTTCCCTGTATCATTTTGCTCATTCATTTAATCAATGACACCGTTTCTAGAACTGATCCTTTTCAATTTGACAACTCCCATCATTTCAGATCTGAAACCTGAGGTCGAGCTTCCATCTGTTTCTGGTGTCAGGCTCCAACACCATGCCATGCTTCTGAAGGAGAAACAGTACACTGCCTGGAGCATGCTTACTTCAAATCACTGGGATCCACTCAGTGAGGGGACAGCCTGCTGGGATGGCCCATAGCAGCTGCAAGGGTCAGGTTAGAACAGAATGAGAACTGGCCACAGAAGTGAGAGCAATGTGTCTTGCACGGAAATATGCTCTGAACTTTCACCACTTTATGGTCTATGTTAGCGCTTGTATATCTGCCTCCCTAACTCCAAACTCTTAAATCATTAATCAAACACATAAGTGATGTTCTGCATAGGAATGAATGATGCTGATGGAAAAGGAAATACTTCTGCATCAAAACAAGATCAGGTCAAAGGCAGGACAAAGGCATTTTTTAACCCTTCACACTCAAACTTTAGAGTATCGCTTCCTAGCTACCTGGAGTACCAGGTTCTCTGACCTCACAATGAGCAAACTGTTCTAGAGTCTGCATCTGTGTGCTCACTCTTTCAGAAAACCTATGAGCACAACTTAACGTTGTGGGTGGGACTGTCACAAGTAATGCTCCTTCCATAGCGGCAGGGTAAAGACAGGTAAGGAGCCAGGAACCTGGACTGGATCCACACCGGTCCGAGGGCCCACAGGCCCCCACTCTTCTTCCACGCACCCCATGGTCATTCAGCACGGGGCCTGCAGGCCCCATCTCAGGTCCCACCCAAGAGTGTCACATCCAGTCTAGCAGAGCCTCTGACGCCTTAGGAAGCCTGCCTCCACGTGTCACCCTGTGACAGCAGGGGACCTGTGGGATCAGTCTGCCAAAAATAGGATAGAAATACATTTAAAGGAAAAAATGAGGTCCTCTACAAGCCTCCCAGCCCCTAGCTTATATATGGTAACCTTCTGTTTAGTTAGCTTCTAGAGAAAAATAAAAAAAGTACAACCTTTAAAGTACAAGTATTTCTTGAGTCACATGTTCTTTCCACAAAATGTCACCTACAGGGCAGGTACAGCACGTGGGGTGGGAACACAGATTGTGCTTAGCATGCATGAGGCCCGGGTTTGATCCCCCCCTGTTCCCTAAAAACACAGCTGCTATTTAGTTTTAAAACAGTGATCAGGTTGGTATTTTCAACCTCCCTTGGTAACAAAACCAACTGAACTATGCAAGGATTCCCCAATGCTCTGACTTCATTGAATAGTTAAGAAAGAAAAAAACACTTACTCTCAAATATACTCATTTGTCTTTATCTACAAAAATAACTAAAATATTGCCCAAAGGTGAGCAAATTGTGGCAAAGAACTTCTACCAAATTTTTCCCATGGGAGGAGTGAGTTCTAATGCTTTCAGCCAGGCCACAATCCAAGGAGCAGAGAGGGTCTGAACAAGGCCGCCCAAGTGCACTGTGGGGAACCTGGTAACAAGCAGGTGTCCACGAGGAGGTTTGAAGCAAGGCCTGGGAACATGCATTTCTAAGAGGTACTGAGCTGTGAGTTAGGAGCCTCCTGAAGGTGCAGAGTGGTAGACTGAGCATCAGGGGAAAGCAGAGTTGCAGGGGTCAGAAAGGGGCACAGGACAAATACACAAAAGACAACAGAGTTAAAAGGGCTGGGGCAGGAGAACATCCCCAAGCTCACCTGAGAGGGGCAGAAAGCAAAGGTGGAAAAAGGGAAACTGCAGTATCTACACTGGTGTGAACTTCAGACAAGACAAAATTCAGAGACGGAAAACAGGAGGTCAAAGTTGGAAGAAACCACAGAAACACGATAACAGGCGGCACAGCTGCCAAAACTGTGGTCAAGGCATGTCGCGCAGAGTGCCCTGAGCAGTCCAGTGAAACACAACTCAGACACGTCATCGCCATCGAGAGCCACAGCAGGCCACGGCACGCACTTTACTCTCAGTTCACACGGCTTCGTCTGGAGCACACCGCAAGTGACACTTCACAGGAATGCAAACACACCCCTGAAATGAGGTAGCCAATAAGGTCTGAGCAACGTTCCCGACCCACCACCAAGTGAGCTCTCTGCTGCGGCCACACAGGGCCGGCAAGTCTCTGCAGACCATAAGGTGGTGCAGGCCTCTCAGGTGGCTCTTTTCAGGTATCTCACCCTAGAAATATGAGGAATTTATGGAGAGATTCACCCCCTGAAGACGGAGAGAGATTAGTATAACATTTATGAGATTTTTAATATTGTTTTATACCCTTTGTTCTCTCCCCACAACCTTACTTGTCTGATAAATAGTGTTACGGATGAGCAACAAACAGTATTAAGAAGAACTTGATTCTCCAAGCAGTTTGTAAGAAGAGCTACATGAAATTACAGCTGGCTCGGAAGCAGTCAATACTGACCCTGCTCCATCATCCAGCCAGGCAGGTTACCAGTCTCTCTAGCCGTCACTTTCCCTTTCTGTAAAATGAGATTAATACTTGCATCCACACAGGAATGCCCTCCTTGAAGAATACCTAGAGTCCAAACCCTGATCAATAATCTGAAATTTCCAAAGCTCCTGTCCAGGGAGATAGCTCAGCAGCATTAAGTTCCTGTCTGACAGCATACGGTCCTGAGTTTGGTCCTCAGCACTGGCAAAAATAAATAAATAAATAAACAAAATGAAATTTCCCTAGTTCCTAACTCAGCCTGAGGGCAGAGAGAGGCAGGGCGGGGCTATCTCTTGAGGCATAAACACCTACCTGGCAAGCACTAGGACCCAAGCTGGATCCCTGGACCCACAAGCCTGTCTTAGTCCTAGATGCCTGGGTGCGTGTCTCAGTCCCGGAGGCCAATCGGGAGTGATGGCACATGCCTGTAATTGTAGCACTCAGGAAGTTAAGCCAGGAGGATTGCTGCACATTCAGGGCCAGCTTGCTGGCTGAGAAAGTGAGCACAAGGCCAGCCCAAACTACATAGTGAGACCCTGTCTCAAAAAGAGAGACAGGTGGGCTCTTACCTTTTCCTAGTAGGATATGCCTAATTATGGCCAATTCACAGAAAAGGGTCACATGACACCCACACTGGTCCTGCTACTTTAAGGCATTTTCTGTAATGTAAGGCTGGGTTATTTGGTCATGGTGTGTTTTTTGGTTTCTGCTTGTTTTTGTTTTTCTGTGGTTCTGAGGATCACAGTCAGTCCTGCACCCTGAAGTACATCCCTAGGATCCTCCCTTTTTTAACAAGATCTCATTGACTTGCCAAGTTGTCCACTTGGGCTCTGATTTGCAATCCTCCTACCTCAACCTCCCACTTGCTGGGATTGCAGGGGACGCCCGGCCCCGCCCAGGCTGATCAAATGGCCGGGCCCATGCTGGTCACTCACTCTCAGCACCCCTCCAGTCTGTGCTGCTCCCAGCCGTGCTTTCCAAGTCACATTCTGTTTTTAACTTCCATTACCCTATAATACTCCATGTGTCCTGGGAAGCTGTTCAAAGTGTTTTGGAATGAACAGGCTACTGAGCATATACTTATGCAAAGCATTCAAAAACAGAGAAAGAGAGAGAGAGAGAGAGAGAAACAATACAAACTTGAAGGTGCAAGAATTTTTTTCAAACTTAAAGCTTGGTTTCTTTCATCTCAGATACAATGAGGAAGGAAAGAGATTTTGTTACTGAAAGGGAAGGGTTTAAATGCATTCTGGCTTCATAATATTAAGACATACTTAACCAAGTTAGCATATTTTCACAACATATGTAAATCCTAAATAAATTCTTTATCTGATAATAGTATCAAAATGTTCTATTCAGCCCTAAGTTAAGAAATCAAAGCTATTCGAACGCCACCATTACGCACAGCTAATCTGAGGAGGTAAGTGTGTGTTTCTAACTTTATCTAAAGCAGCGAATCTCAATCTCTGCTGCACACTGAAATCATCAGGGAACTTTAAAAATACCAGTGCCTGGCCCACACCCAGGGAGGCTGATGTACAGGGGTTAGGACCTGAGCCGGTGGCCTTCAGGTGCCACTAGGGCTGAGAGCGCGCTTTGAGTTTACGCTGGGACGCACTTTTCTCCCAGTGACGTGGTAAATCATCAGGCTCTCACACTCCCACACCGCAACTTAATCTAAAAAGGAAATACACACACGCACACATATTCACACATGACTTGCAAGTACGGTTAGATGAAGTTCGTGTTTCCAAATACAAAAAGATAACCAAATATACACTATCTTTAAACTGTGAACAACCTACTTCAAGCATTTAAATAATCCTTTAAATGATATGGGGGTAAATGGGTTAAACAAAAACACTACAGAAATTCACACTCCACCTCACCCTTCCACAAAATCAGTCTCATTAGGATAAGCAACTTAGTCTTCATGTAAATGAATTGAAAACAAATAAAAATACACAGTAATTTTGAATGGCAGTCAATAAGTGGAAAAAGATTAACAAAGCTTTTATAGGAACAATGTACTTTTCTGGACTGTCATTTTCAATCATGAAATATGCCACCATGAGATTTTTTTTTTAATTGTAAGACAGACTATTTATGCTGCAGATTTCCTTCTTTTAGGAGAAATTACCAACAGAAAAAAACTTATTCAAGGAAAAATGAGTCACAGTCTGCCCCTGTACTATTTATGAATGAATCAACAAATGTCCGGAGCTCTGGAAGAACTTTCATGAGACTTGGTATATGAGTTTCTGAGCAAATTTTAATTGAAGGTGTGATTAGAAATGGGAAATGACTTGATATTCTGAAAACAGAAAATCTCTTGTAATGGAAGCATAAATTCTGTCACCTGCTTAATCAGTACTTGTAAAGAAGTCTTTAGAGCTAGCAGCTGCCAGAGTGTGAAGTGTCAGTCAGGCATGGCTGTGTGTACCTAGCCGAAAGTCTGGGCCAACCTGGGCAACTTAATGGCTTAGGAAGAACCTGTCTTAAAACAGCAAACATCTTAGGGACATAGCTCAGTGCTGGCTTCTATTCCTAATACAGGGGAAAATAGTGAAGCCATATTTTTCAGAGCTGATTAAAAACATCCTTAAATCAATAGCATTCATATATAATTCTTATATATAATAGTATCCAAAGCAGACTCAGCCATCCACAATTGCTCTTACATCATTTACCTGTCTATGAACAGCAGTGCAGAAGCCAAAAACAGTCCACAAACCTGTCACCCAAAGCAAACAGAGAAAGCGTTTTGCTAGCCAGCCACCTTGTACTGCTGGGAAGCAAGAGGCCGGTTTCTAGGCACTGATGTACTTGGCTTCCTCTCCAAACTGCTGCGAACAAGAGCAGAAATGTGTCCCTTCCTTCTTGTAGTGCCTCTGCCCTGGACCTGGGCACCAGGAGCCCCTGGGGCGCTGCCAAGGAGCAGCCTCGTGCCAAGGCAGCAGAGCCAAGTCCTACCATCCCCTCCCCTCGGCAAAGTACAGTCTCCCTGCTGCAGCTGCACAGCTCACTGCAGGAAAAACCAAACAAAACAGGACTGAAGTTAAAGTTGGGAAGGACACAAGTCTAAACCCAAAGTGTTTCAGAAGGCTGTGAGGATGACCAAAGTGAGGTATAAAGAACTGAGATGTAAACCAGCCAGCAGCAACAGCCTGTGCCAATAATCCCCGCTACTCAGGAGACAGGGATGAATTCCTGGTTCAAGGCTAGTCATATCTTGAAAAGAAGAAAAGGAAGAATGAGATAGAATTTTCAATCTGAAATGTTCTTAGTATTCTTTTTCTGCTCTGAAAGGAAATGCATATGTGGCCTCTGTTACTGACACCACACAAACCCAAGAAAGTCAGGATCCTTTGAAATACTCATCTTTGCTTATTTTTTTAAAGAATACAGATGGAGAACTTAGCAAGCCTCATGAGCT
>PVKA01005302.1:77260-91645 GCA_004027165.1 Ctenomys sociabilis
AAAAAAAAAAAAAAAAAGAATTTAAGAGTAAAATCAAGGGCCAGCCAAAGAGCTAAGTGGCTTAAAGCGCCTGCAAGCAGGCGCAGGGGCCCAGGGTTCAATCCCCAGGCCCGCCATGTCAGCCTCACCCCCAAGGCGCGCTGAGACTGGGCATGGGGGCACGTGCCTGTAATCCCAGCTCTAGGGAGGCTGTAAACAGGTGGATCACTATGAGTCCGATATAGCAGTAAGACCCTAAACACCCTGTGTATCCTTCCCTGAAATAAAAAAAAAAAGGAGTAAATTCAGTTAGGGTATCTGGAGACACTATGGGATAACTTTTAAATTTTGTGTTCTAAAAATAAAACTTTCTCTAATGAAACAGTATGTACTTCTAAATTAACACAACTGTCAAAGAATTGATGTTACTTAGCGCTAAGATGTCTCACGTGGCCCAAGGGGCAGGAGGCATGCGCCCTGGCCCCAGCCCTCCCCTCCCTCTCCGCTGCTGGCTGCCGACCTAGCGAGCTCTCCTCTACCACACACCTCCACCGCGCTGTTCGGACCTGGGAAGACGGTAGCCATGGACCAAATGCACGGCCACTGTGGGCCAAATAAATATGTCCCCCTTTAAATTTTGAGTGCCAGGTATTTTGTCACAGAGAGACGCTATGAGAACTAAAATATAATTATAAGCAAGAAGCAAAACAGGACTGGCGAGATAGCTCAGCAGTCAAGCTTAGGCAAGCTTAGGCAGGCACAGGGGACCGTGGCTCGATCCCAGGTACCACATGCGGCACTAGCCCTGCCCGTAGGACAGGCTGAGCTGACGAAAAACAAAACAAAACAAAAAAACCTGAAATATAAGCATAATAGTAACTAATATGACCAAATTTGTTTTGCACTAGTAGTTAATTTCTTTAAAATGTTTTAATGCCTTCAAAAATGTCCAACATTTTCCATTTCTAATTGCTCTCAATTAGACTATACTTGAGTAAACACAAACCCTAAATCAAATGCATATAATTACAAAGATGAGCAGTAGAGACAAATGAAGGTAGAAAACATAACTGTGGAGACCTGAAATGCTCAAAGTAGCACTGTAGCCAGTGATGTACATTTGCATTTTAATGATATACCATTGGACTACAAGCTGGCAACAAACACCCGAATGTAATTTGTTCCCACACATGATGAAACATAAGCTGGGATATGAATAATTAATTTACTAATTAGAAAATTCTTAAATTCAAAAAGAATGGAAAAATACTTTGCAAGATACACTAAATGAAAGAACTCAACATACAAGAAGTCACACAAAAATTACACTGTTTAGATGTCAACTAAAAAGCTTTCTAGCTAGTAAAAAGCTTTTAAGCCAGTATAATCTTTCTATAATAGACAAGCTTTGCACAAATACCAATGTAAGTATGAGAATTTATTTAAACAAAACAGAGTATTGGGGTTTTATTTTCTTAAACCTTCAGTTATAAAGGGAGGATCCGAATGCAGATAAATTCTCAGAGGCTGGTGAATATCCTAATTTCATTTAAAACAGAGGGGAAAAGCCTATGTCATGTATTAAGGGACATACAGTCCTCTCAAGTGATCACTATACTTTGTATATATCTAAAACTTTATATTCAAAATAACCTACAAATCGTAACTCCTTCCTATAAGGAAAGGGAAATGAATGGAAAAGAGAGAGGGAGTGAGACAGGGAGGGAGAGAAGGAGGAGGGACAGAAATGAAAGGGGAATGAACGGACAGGCACAGGGGATCAAGAGAAAGAGAAAACTACAGCAGAACTCCAAATGAGAGCAGTGGCTTGGTTTTGAGGAAAAAGTTTTCAGTTCAGCTGTAAGTCCTGTCAGAGACAGTGCAAATTACCTTTATTAGGAAGGTACAGGAAGCCGGGCGTGGTGGCGCATGCCTGTAATCCCAGCACTCGGGAGGCTGAGGCAGGAGGATTGTTGTGAGTTCAAGACCAGCCTGAGCTAGAAAGTGAGCTTATGGCCAGTCTGAACTGCATAGTGAGACCCTGTCTCAAAAAACCAAAGAAAAAAAGAAGGTACAGGAACAGGACAGGCCAAATAGCTCAGGGGATTAAAGAGCCTGCAAGTGGGAGGAGGGGCCAGGACTGGATCCAGGGCCTGCAGTGCCGAGCGGCCCCTGGGATGGCAGAGACAGCAACTGAGGCCGGGCGTGGTGGCACAATGCCTATAATCCCAGCTCTTGGGAGGCCTTAAACACTTCGAGTCCACCTAATAGTGAGACCTAGAACACCCTGTAGACCCTTCCCTACAGTATTAAAAAAAAAAAAAAAAAAGATACAAGGCAAATATCAGAAGGGCAAATTGTCCAGTTCAAGACAGCTTCATTATGTGCATAAAGACCAAGCAGAGGCCATGCTTCCAAATCTATGACTTTACAGATTTTCATCACACTACAAGTGACTTGGTTCTATACTAAATTTTTAATAAAGTATTATCTGCTAGTAATTAGTATTTTGTTCAAATGAATTTAAAAAGGAGGTTTTTTTTGTTTTTTTGTTTTTTTGTTTTTAAATTAACTTTTAAATATATATTGTAGGGCTGGGGAAATGGCTTAGTGAAAGGGCCTGAGTTCAATCCCCAGTTCCGCCAAAAAACATAATAATAAAATAAATAAATATACATCATCACTTTTTTGTAAGGGAAAAAAGAAATTGTCATCTAATATAATTTTCCCTTGAAAGAATGAGGAGACAAAGGACAAGAAGTCGTTCTTCACAAGTCACTGTGAAGGGCCGGCCGGATGCTCAGAGGATTAAAGCACCTGCTTAGGCCCAGTGCAGGGATGGGGTGCAACCCGCCCCGCCCCGTAGCAAGCTGAGACTGGGGGTGGTGCAGGCCTGTGATCCCAGCACTTGGGAGGCTTACATCAGGAGGGTCACTAGGAGCCCAGTCTGTGGAGGGAGACCTTGTAGATCCTGTACTAAATACATAAAATATAAAAATAAAAATATATTAACCTATAGCTGCTCATGTCAGAGGCTCTAGAAGTAAGGACACGCACAGCTCAAAAGGCCTCATGAGGAATTCTGCAGGGGTCGGGGAGCCCTTTCATCCACCACAGCGCTCACCAGTCGTGACTGTGTAGCGTCCTTGTCGCTCAACGACGTTGCTCACATCGCCACGCATCACAAACTAAAATAGTTTATGGTCACTATATAACTTTGTAATATAATCACGTAACAATTTTTCTTCCTTTTTTTCCCTTCCTTCCTTCCTTGTAAAATGAAAAAGTACGCTGCCTGGACACCGGGCCATGAGGTTCCTACAAGTACAGCACTCATCCCCATGGAGTAAACTGTAAACTTTGACTGTACTAACAGAAGCGTGAGGGTGTGCGAATGAAGCTGGCTGCTGAGTGAAGACCCACGAACAGTGGGTCCAGGGGTGCGCAGAAGCACATGGCCTAAGTTTAAAAATCACAAAATTTGAGCATGGTGATAATCCAAATTTGTCCACCAAGCCCTGGATTAAAGGGGGGGAGCTGAAAATTAGAAAACTGTGTTTTGGGGTGAATAAGAAGGACTAGGAATTTATATTGTCCATTTGAGGAGAGTGGTTGAAAAGTTGGATGACTTTACACAAGTGATTCAGGGGTGGGAGGGGCGGCTCAGCAGTCTAAGCACCTACGTGGCCAGTGCAAGGACCCAGGTGTGACCCCTGGTACCACATCCCCTGCCAGCCCTGGGACTCCAGGCTGGCTACTGAAGCAGGGCGTGGTGGCACAAGCCTGTGATTCCAGAGCTGGGGCGGCCCAAAGAAGAAGATAACAAGTCCAAGCTACATAGCAAGATCTTGTACCAAATAAATAAAAGATTAAAAAAAAAAAAGATTAATTCTTCATTCATGCAAAAGACTTTAGGGGAAGCCAAATGTGCCTTGTGCAGCATCTCTAGTGTTTAAGGCTGACCACAAGCCAGAGAAACCTCAAGGCCATCTATTTGCACACAGAATACACCAGTCTGCACGACAGCACTTCAGACCCACAAGGCAAGCTTTGAATTCCTACTAGAAAGACAGGACTTCCTGATAGAAGACACATTGGAGAAGAGTAACCTGTGGACCAAGGTGCTACATCATTTCCAGGCAAGTGAAAGCAGGCAGAAAGACACCTACAGCTCCAAACTCTCCCCAGCCCAGCACAAGAGAGGAGAGATTCGTTTGCTGGCCCACGAGCAGCCCAAGAGTAGCACACCTTTGCTTCCCACCACTTAGCTTGGTGTCCAGTACTTACAGGGTCTGGTAACTATGGAATTACCAAGTTCCTGCTACAAAACCATACATAGCCCCCAGGGGGCGTTAAGCTAATTAAGGTTAGTCATTCAAATCATGGTAGGGTTAACAACTAATTTAGGATTAACAAATCTCAGAAATTATCAGAGGATCCAAGTTGAGATGATTAGGAACATACAGAATGGAGCAGCAATTCTTCACTGGATGCTGCTCACATCATGTATTAGAGTTTTAATCTAATTGCTGTTTAAGGTTTGGGTAGCATTTAGCCTTATGCTCATCCATTTTGTAGGCATAAGCACACATAAACACTGTATCTACCAAGTAAGTAAGCATGTCTGAGATCTCTAGATAGCTTAAATTTTAGGAACTATTACTATATTCATTCAACAGTATAAACTTGAATCCACAATTATTTAGTAGCAATGATCTTATCCAACATTTCCTCCCTTCATTCTCAGAATGTAACTCACACTTTGCTTCAGAAATCATGAGGACAGGGTTTTTCTTTAGAAAAATCTAGAACCAACTTAGTGAACACAGGAATCTATTGTGTCGGCTCTGCTACACAAAGCAGCAGCACCTGGGTCCACTGTGCAAACCCTGTGTGCCACCACCCCAGCCTCTGGGTACAAATTTCCTCTCACCATAGGATGAGGAAGGTGGAGTCAAGCAAGAGCGGCGACAGGGAGAGTGGAGGCGGAGGGAATGCACTTTCCTCAGCGGTGGCAGATGTCCCAATGGCCACCAGACAGCTGATAAGGGTACCTTCTACGACATAACACTCGCGCACGATGAAAGACCCCAGTGGCCACTGTTTCTCTAAGAACAATGGTTTCTAGTTAGCACACAGCACAATGTATGAGGCGATGCCGTGCGCTGACCTGTGTATAACACACACTCATGGAATTAAAGGATTATTAGGATATCAGATCTCCAAGCACTGCCAAAATGTGAAGCCACAGAAACAATAAAAGCACAAGCAGCAGCAGTATTGAACGTCGAAAGGATGACAGCAACTCTGCTCCACACAATCTCCTGTGTCAATAAATGAGCACAAAAGCCTGGCTGCCTCAGGCAGACTATATTGTAAATTCTGTTCTGTGTGTTTAAAAGAACCATAGCTGTTCCTCCTTTCTCTAAATTAAGCAACACATCAAAATACCAAGGTTCAAGGTTGAGATCAAAGCAAGAAATTTATCAGGTTAGTACCCCTTTAAGTGAAAAGTAACTATGCAGACGTTACATTCAATCACAGCTTGGGCATTATAGAGGAAAAAAAAAAGGAAATGGGAAAAAAATTAACCACCACTAACAGGCCAAGTAATAAACCAGAGTAATGGAGCCAACCACACAGCCATAGAAGCACCAGGCCTTAAACAGCCAAGCTGTGAGTAGCTCCAAATGGCAATGCTTTGCTCACTGGTTCCAGGGAAAGAAACTGGACCAAGGGTTTCCCTGCTGACCTCCACTGGAACCACGACATCACTACAACGCCTAGCAGCATACATTGCATGCAAAGCTAGCAAAGAAGGGCAAAGGGCAAGCGTAGGCTCTGGGCAATTGAAAGCTTGAGAGAGAGCAGAGGACACAGCATCAGCCCAGCCCAGAAAGCACAAGGGCACAAACTGCTCTGCAAGCAGCCAAACATGTTGGGGCCCCAGAATGAGCACCACCATGAAACCCCCACACCAAGTCCTCGAGTGACTGCCGCTTCCAAACAGGACAAAAAATATACATTCTCGACTGAAAAAAAAAAAAAATATATATATATATATATATATATATATATATCCATACAACTTGAGGACTCCTAAAGAAATTTTAGTTATTTTCCAAATCAATTCTCTTTTAAAATAGCCCAGAGCTGTTTGGTAACTCAGCTAAAGTTAAAAGAACAAGTTCACGGCAGAAGCTGGAGACAGCCTGCCCACACGTGGTTCAATGCTGTTTCAGAAGACCCAGGGAAAGTACCCTTGTAAAATGCTGGATGATAAAGCCATGATTTTACTGGTCACCATGCTAGCAAGGAACAGACAAAAAGTACACAGTAGTAATTTCCATAAATGCAAAGCACCACTGAAATTCTCAGGGGAGCAAAAAGCAAACGTATGCAAATTTTAAAAATTAACATGAATGTGTGGAAACCCTTTGCTTTCATCTAAATTGTAGCTGGCAATCTGTTGCTTCATTCCCAGTAAAATCCATACATTGTGTGGCCTAATTTAAATGGAAGGCCAAATAGATCTGGAAAAGTACAGCTTTATCCTTGTACTTAATTTATACTATAGTGTACTGTAATTAGCCTGAAATAAAAGCTATATTCTGAGTAAAGACAAAAAAGCTCTTGTTAATGATACTCCATCCCCAATGTGGAATACAACAAAAGGCTTCTTTATTTGGAGCCAACTGTCATTATACTTTGTAGCCTGTTTGGAGCGATTGGACTAATATTTGTGCTGGGATCAGTGTTGGGATAACCAATCAGTTAACTCCTCTATGCAGTTTTATATTCTCCTCAAATAAATGGCCAAAAGAAACTGGCAGCAGAATGACAACTATATTTATGAGATTAAACTCTCAAACCCTTCACAGTTTGATGGGCGACTAATAACCGTTTGCCAAGCTGTTCATTTCATAATGAATCAGTGTAAGCCAAAAGCAAATGTTCCTTCCACCAACCAGTGCTACTCCAGACATGTCCACACCGACAAGCTCCAGTTATTTAAGGATCATCTTTCATTTTCAATAACAAATCCATGTTACCTTGGAAGGAAAACAGACTGGTCATTAGCCAAATGCAAGCATTTTAAAAAATGGTCTCCTATTTGGGGGCCAGGGATACAGCTCAGTAGCAGAAGTGCCCGGCTGGCAAGCGCAAGTTCAATCCCCAGTACCGAAGGCGGGGAAAAAGTCTCCCATTTGTATGTGAATCTGTAATTTATAAAAGGAAAGAAAGAAAACAAGAAATAATTTCAGAGGTAATTGTTTTGTGCCAGGGATTCCAGACTATAGGCTTGAAGCTCACTCTGCAGCCCTGCAGCTGTGCAGGGCCCTGAAGCTGCAGACCTGAGCCATTCTATGAAGCGTGGCCTCTCGGTGTGTGCAGTGGAACGTCAGCACTGAGACCCGGGGGTCACGTAGAGTGGGCAAAATACTATCATCAAAGCAAAGTAGGGTACACCTTGTACAACATGATAAGGGGCACACTACTGATCAGGATAGCAGAAAGCAGCGTGAAATGACTCTCAAGAAATATATGTGTCAGCATAGAAAACAACACCCACCGCCCACCGGCGCACCTCTCCTCCCCGCCTCCCCACACCCACAGGTTCAGAAGAGCCCAAGGCCGAGATGCCCTCCCTCCACTTACTAAGAGCTCGTCCATACTGGTCTGGCATTTTTCCAAGTTGATCCGCTTTATGGCTACGCGTTCTTGTCTGGGTTTGCACAGTGCAGCCTGCACCACAGCAGTAGCGCCACTCCCTGGAATGGAGACAACAGAAGCTGTTAAATGAATAGCATACGGTCCAGGCGGCACGAGTGGAACTCGCTAATAAATAAGCATCCATTTTTTTAAGCCCTCTAGTATCTCACATTTTTTTGATGTTTAAATGTAAACACAATTATCTAGGGAGAAATAAAGTTTGGATGTTTCTAGATAACCTATGTCTCAGAATACAGCAACAAAGGACATGACTACCTGTGTAGAAGCCACTTCCACAGGCTGGGGAGCCAGTTCAGTGGCCTGAGCACCTGCCTGGCAAGCCCAAGGACCTGGGTTCGATCCCTGGCACTGCATGCCGAGCATTCCACTGAATCCAAGCGTGGTGGTGCACACCTGTAATCTCAGCGCTGGGGAAACTGAGACAGGAGGATCACTACGAGTACCTGCTCACGTAGCAAGACCCTGTACCTTTTTTAAGAAGCCACTACCACTCTCAGGCCCCCAAATTTTCTAAATGCCATGCACTACAATATCACAGGCTCTTCTCCCACGTCCACGCAGGGCTGGAGATATAGCTCAGGGGCACAAGAGCCTCCCTGGCAAGCAAAAGGTCCTGAGTCCAATTGCCAGTACCAAAACACAACCCTGAACAGGGGCCAGGGAGATGGCTCAGTGGAATAAGTGCTTCCCTGGCAAGCTCGAGGGCCTGAGTTTAATTCCCGGCTCCACCAAAAAAAAAAAAAAAAAAAAAAAAAAACAGTGATGGACCTTATACCGAGTATTTTACATAATTAAAAAAAAAAAAAAACTTCTAAAAAAAATGGGCCAGGGATATAGCTCAGGGGCTTAAGTGCTTGCCTGGCAAGTACCAGGTGCTGAGTTTGATCCCAGGTACTGGCCAGAAAAGAAATAAACCCGCCCCCAACTTCCCATGTCAGCCTAAACCAAACAACCCAGCCTAAGTTACAATATTTCAGGCTATCCATGACAATGGGACAATGCATCAGTTTTGAGCACCTTTGGGGACTACTTCAGGACATGCTCTAAGTTACAGAAGCAAAATCACCCCTGATGTTCTCTTGTTGAAAGCACAGCTTTCTAAAATGCTAAGAAAAATGATGCAAATGTGTGATTTTAAGAGTTCTTACTGATATCAATTTCCTATGTCTAAGGTTTCAAAATCATTAGCTAATGTGCTCAAATTTTAAGAGACATTATCCATATCTTATAAAGACAAAACACAGATGCATAATGATTTGAGACAGAGCACCAAGAGACCAAAAAAAAAGAAAAAAGAAAACTTAAGGTGTCTTGGTTTTACACACAATGCCACTCTAGTTATATAAATATTCAACTACTGTCAATGAAACAAACAGCCTGGGCTTGGGATTTTTGCAAATGGGTGGCCAGATTAATAATCCACCCTTCTCTCTCAAAGTTTTGCTTCAGTGAATTACTCATGGACATCATGCGGGGGGGGGGGGGGGTAAGCTGACAGTAAAGGAGATCAATATTAGCTTCCCTCAGACACAGGCTGAAAATGTGTGTTGCTGTGTCATGCACAGCGAGGCCTTCTCGTCCCAAGGACGTGTGCAAGTGAGCACACTAGGGCTGGAGCTCTGTCCTCCTTCCCTGTGCCTTCCTTACTGGAATGGTAGACAAGGAGGAAGGCTGCCCTCTGTGTACTAGAAAGAGACTCCTTTCAGAAAACAAGTCAACCAGCGCCATTCTGGCCTCCAGAATTAAGGAAATATATTTCTGTTGTTTAAGGCCGCCAAATGATGGTATTCCGTTATGACACGCCAAGCATTCAATGTCTGTTCTAAGTTACTCTCCCACTGACACCTCTGGTAAATATGCCACACTAATTACACATTCTCAGAAACTTCCTAATTAAGCCAACAGTAAGAGCTCTAGTAAGATTCAGTTGAAGAGCTCTAGTAAGGCACTGCTTTTTCCACACTGGAAGACCCCTGAGGAGAAGGCTAGGTGACGGTCCTACATACCCATGGTGACGATGCCTTCTGCAGCCTTGGCCTTTATTTCTATCTAAACTTCAGCTTCCTTAGTGGGCATGATGATAATCTACCTGCACAGCTTATTAGCATAATGCACCTCACATCCTTGAGAAACACCAACTCAGTGAATGTCAGGTAGGCTCTAGGACACATGGCCCTATCTGCAACATCGAAGAGGTGGACCTTACAGAGCATCCACAGGAAAAGAGGGCACTGGAGTTCCAAATCAGCATGCAGTTTTGTTGTTTATTAGCACCAGGAAGATTTTGTTCATTTTAGAAGAAGGAAAGAAGAGGTGCATTTGGAAAGCAGAAGACTAAATGAGCTCGAAGGTCAGACACAGCACAGTAGAAATCTAAACTATGTACAATAACCCAACAATTCAGGAGGAGTAATGAAGTCATGTCCTTATAATAAAGCTCTTGCCTTATAATGTACTTTAACATCTAACCCCCCAAATTATTTTAAGCATCTTTGTCCATCCATATATACAGATTCATATTCCAGCATTAGTAAATACTAAGAGCTTATCCTTAGATGAGTTCATATACCAAGGCCTTAGGCCTTCATTTGTAAGATGGCAATAATAGTACCTAGCTCACAGGATGGTTGTGAGGACGCTAAGCTGATATCTAGGAAGCCCTGGAAGTGTGTCTTACATACAGGAAGCACTCATCGAATCTCAGCTTGTACTGTCCCTTCAGGAACCTCTCCAGGTCAACTGTATCCATCAGTATTTCGTAACACTGATGTGTCATAATTCACTTAAGCATTCTTCCACTGGTAAGTGTTTTGGTTTTTCCCGAATGCACCAATGTAGAGTCAGAGAGACGTTCAGGGACATAGAGCCTGTCTGGCAAGCGCAAGGCTGTTAATTCAATGCCTGGTACCAAAACACATAAGGTTCCAAGGTGCTAATGAACCAATGTAGCAATAAATAACATGTTAATGTTAAAATATATGCACACATACGTGTGCATATACATATACATGTATGTTCAGACCCCAGCACCATAAAAACAGTAACAAATATATGTCTGTGGATAGCCACAGACAGCCACAATAAATTTTGCTTAAAATTTAAAATTTGTCAATTGTTTAGCAACTCCTTCCTGCAGATGACAAGATTTGTAAAAAAAAAAAAGAAAAAAAGGCATTACATTAGCCTCTGTCATCATGATATGGTCACTGGAAGGAAGCTCTGTCATCATAGCCTACTTAAATGAGCAGCATGCAGCCAAAACTTTAATAAGAGTTAGCACATGAAAAGACTCTATTATGCTTGCAGGTTTTCTGCCAATGAAGAGTCCAAGGAAGGATCAGACTTCTTTTAAGAGGTGCTGGCTGGTGGTGTGAACAAAGCTAAGGCGCTCATTCAAATGGTGTCTTCCAATTCTCTCTCCAGCTTATTCTCCGTGCTGCTTCTATCACGTGTTCCACCTCTAAGCCCATAAGGCCGGCCAGCCACACCAGGGCCAGAAAGCGACCGGGGAGGATGCCAGGAAATGGGCCCATGCGACTGCTATCAGCCGCCTCCCATGCACGGGACCTACCCTCGCTCCATCCCTAGCCCAGCCTCCCTGCACAAAGGCAACATACCAAGGACACATCCTCAGGGCCCTGACGCCAGCTGCCGCGCTACACCTCATCCTTCATCTCCTCTCGCTGTTTCACAGAGGGAAGCCCCTCCTAGAGCACCTCCTCACTCCACATAAGGAGCACAGGCACTCAGTAAAGTTCCAGGTCTAGCACGAAGGGTGGTAACTGAGATGGCTACATGCACTCTGCTACACACATTAACTTGCAATACAGGTACCACCAGTGGCTGGTCTGTGTAAATGGTAGAACCAGGTAGCTAGACCAACCCAGTGCAGCGAGCATCTCTCTAGGGGGCACAAACCGCTGAACCTCCTGAGCAACCTGGCAAACTATCCTCTTTGATGGTTGCAGCAGAGAGCTTACCCTCCCAACCTCCCCAAAAAGCCAGTACCAGGCAGGACCTAAAAACAATCCCTCAGTTCACACCTCAGTGCACCTGGCCCACCACCTCACCTGGGGCAGCAGGCTGTGAAAGCACTCAGAGTACACAGACCTCAGGAGGAGGAGGAGCCAGCTGACCGGTCCGCCACAAGAAAAGTGGAGCCCTGGATTCTGATTTTCAGAAATGGAGGGAAACTAGATTCCAGAATCAAACTGGGATGAATACAAATAAAACTTATCCTGGAATTCAACCATATTTAATCTACTAAAGGAAAAAAACCTATACTACACCTACTAAACATGTAGAAAGTAGTACATGGATTCAGGTCAGCTAACAAAAAAAACCTTTTTAATAATTAAAACTATTAGGGAGTACAGGTAAATTCTAGGCACTAAGTTGAGCAGGAGTGCAAGTCACCTCTAGTGGGGGATTCAGCAGCAGATTCTGATTTCCACTGAATCCGATGTGATGAATGCTGAGATTTACTCCCATTTTTGTTTTCTTCATGATGCACAGTAGATGTTTTTAAAAAATCAGTCTGTGAACATGACTATGTTCCAATTAAAAAGACAATGACCATTCAGAGCACTGGCCCAGCAGGAACAAAACCCAGAGTTCAATCCTTAAGCCACCGTAAGTCCCAGTACCAGAAGAAAAGCAAAGGAATACACTGAACAACAGGCCTCAAGAGCAGTTTCTTGGAGGTCCAGCCCTCAGAGCTGACCCTTTTTAAAAATGTTAGTTCTAAGATGAAGACTGACCTAACCTATTATTCAACCTGTAACCTCCCCATCCGTTAATAGTCTTTTACTTTTTTTTTTTTTTTTTGTATTTAGTACGGGGTCTACCGGGTCTCACTATGTGGATCGGCCTCCTAAGTGATTCTCCTGTTTTCAGCCTCCCAAGTGCTGAGATTACAGGCATGAACCACCATGCCCAGTCTCACTCCCATCAACGAACCCCGGGGGTGGGGGCCCAGCAGCGCAGGCCGGGGATCAAACTCCGGTCACTGCATGCTGCCTATCTGGCTTTTACTTTTAAGGAAAAGAACATCTCATTTTGATTTGGGGCGGGGGAGTGACACCCAGCCCAGGAACCAGCCATCAATCCCTACAGACACCTGGAGCAACTACAAGCAGTCTGTGCCCTCTCCCAGAACCCAGGCGCTCGACTTCACCCTAGCACCTGCCTGCTGGGAAGTGCTCTGCTTCAGCCCTCTTCTTCCTGGAATCTCACCTTCTACCCCTGCGACGGCCTGAGTTGCAGGAACCTCCAGGTAAGTGTTCACTAACTGAATGCAACACACACGAGTTGACAGCTGGGGAGGCCACCTGTGTGCAAGGAAAATGAAAGGGAAGCTGCCTGCCTTCAGGCTTTTCCGAGCTGCAGAACACCCAGTACAGTTCTGGCATGGAGTCACAGGATCAATGGTTCCAAAGAGCAGCGCTCCACCAGCAAGGGCTGACAGTCTCACGTTCTAAACATGAATCCTCTGGCCCTGTGCAGCATGCAGAAGCCAGACAACCTGGCTCAGGTTGGCAAGATAGCTCAGCAGACTAAACACCTGCTTAGGAAAGCACAAGGACTGGAGTTTGATCCCTGGTACCTCATGCCACTACAGCCCCACCCCTAGGCACGCTGAGCTGGCCATCGAGACCAGGCATGGTAGCACATGCCTGCAATCCCAGCACTGGGGAGGCTGAAAACAGGAGGAGCACTAGGAGTCCAAGCTGTGTAGTGAGACCCTATACCAAATACATTTTTTCAATAAATGTAGCAGGCTCTTTGTGGCTTGGGTTTTCAATGACCCTGGTTGAGTATAAAGAGATGATATAGAATACCTAACTATGTGAAGAGATGCAAGAGACCACCACAAGCTGGGCGTGGTGGCACATGCCTGTAATCCCAGCACTCGGGAGGCAGAGGCAGGAGGATTGTTGGTGAGTTCGAGATCAGCCTGAGCTACAAAGTGAGCTTAGGCCAGCCTGAACTGCAGTGAGTCCCTGTCTCAAAAAGACAAAAAAAAAAAAAAAAAAGAGACCACCACAACCCTGCAGATCCATCTCAAAGAACATTTCATCAGAACTTGGACACAGGATGACCACATTCCAATAGAGAAAATATTTATTCTCATCACAAGGTCACTTTGAAGCTCTGACCCCCTGCACACACAAAGCCTCATGATCTGGCAGGACTGAAAAACTTCTGAGGGGTAGTCTGAACCCACTCATTTTACAGATTAAATCAGCCAAATGGAGGCCAATATTCCCCCAAAGGAATGTCTACTACTATTCACACAGATACACCCACAGGCAAAGGACAAATCAAGTATCTTGGTTAGGATATGCATGGCATGCTGGTGGTCTGATTTCTTACTGCTCTAACTTAAGCCACCTGGAAATGGGAAGGGCTCTAAATGCAAAGAGGAGGCAGTATCTACTCTGTGGTTGGTCTCATTCCATCCCAACTCAGCTCCATGCATACTGGCTTAGTAGTCAAAAGAACAGGGTATCCCTGAATCCCAGGGGGCAGGGCTGAGCACATAGTGATGCAAGAGGGAAGTTCCTTCATCTCAACTAATTGCATCAGAACTTGTCAGCTATATTTATAGGTTGAATTATCAGCCTCCAGGGCAATGCAATGGGGTAAAGTACGAATTTAGTGGCCTTCTTT